>QLOI01000097.1:0-30430 GCA_003313605.1 Tuber umbilicatum | reverse complement strand
TCTCTTTCTCTCTCTTTTATGCAGAAGGAAGGGGGTTCGAGAGGTTGAAAGAGTGCAAGCTTCAATAGCTGAGCTAACCTTCAATTCTCTAGAAATCCTGCCCTAAGTCCTGCCCGTAAAAAGTACCATCTCGGGAATATAATAATAGCTTTTCCTTGATCGACCTCCTGTCTCTCGTTTTGACGTTGTCCGTTTGAAACGCTTTACTAATTGGGCGGCATTCTATACACTCGTTTACCTCTTTCAACCTTACCCTTTTCCTCTCTCTCCCTCTTTCCCTCTCATATCACTCTCTCTCTCTCCTTCCTCGTCATCCGCGGTTACGTGGGCTGGGCAGCATCGTACGTAGCTGGCGTGGTTAACAACTTGTACCTGGAGAATTTTGTCTCGTTCATTCTCTAACGACAACACACTCTCTTACCAGCATTTTTTTCTCCCACCAATTTATTCTTGGTCGTTTTTACGTCTGCCTCCGACCGCGATTGTTTGGTCAAACGATCTGCTAGTCTCGACGTCACCTGACAAGGTATAACTCCAAATCCCCTTTCTCTATCAATATGTTATCTATTAAGGGACACTCCCTTTAATGTCGTGGCAGGTGTCTAAAATATTTTTTGTGATTTGAACATTTAGCGCATTCCTTTGGCCCTTCGATAATTGGTTCTACAGTTCTTTTCTTGATATTTTTTTTTCCATCGGGCTACGGATGGTTCTACTAGCTCTGAATCGGTCAACTTAATACGTTGCTCACCATTACTAATATCTCACGATGGTACGAAGTTCAACCCAGCGCCGAGCCGGAAGCACAGCATCATTGCCCGAGATGGGAGGAACATACAAACATACCTATGGCCAAAACCATGAACGAAAACATCAATTTCCCCCGCGTGTGCATGGGAGCTACTTGTGGATACAACTTTCAATTCTCCTTATCTCAATGGTTTGCGGGAGAGGGCGCGCTTTGGAGGTCGAATATTGTTCGAACGTCAATACTGGATCCTCTTACCCAGCAGGCATGTTACCCTTTGTCGACCTTCGTGGAAGAAACTTGCTGATGGTTGGGGAATATAGCGTCTGAAATGTTCCAGAGTCATGGTCTTTGTTATGACACCTGTAAGGCCAAATATGCATTTGCCGTTGTCCAAGGATTGAAATGCTGGTGCTCCGACTATATCCCAGCTTCGACCACTACTGGGTGTGATGAAATTTGCCCCGGTTATGGTTCGGAGAGTTGTGGGAATACTAAAAAAGGTCTATTTGGGTACATTTCTCTACCAAATGCTCCCAAGGGAACTGCTGGCGGCTCATCAACGGTGAGAGAACCCGATTCTCTAACTCCTACTCTTTTGAATTTTTTTCCGTCTCATTCTCCTTTCTCCACGGCTATTGATGGAAAGCCTGGACCCACTACTGTTATTGTATGATTTTTCCCTTCCACACTCGTGGGTGAGGGCGAGTTTGAGGATGTGGTTATGGTCGCTGTTGCAGAACGTGGTGTGGTTAAGCTAAGGCTATGGAGTATTTGCGTTTTTGATACGATTTATACGTTTAGCTTTTATTTTTGCCTGCTTCTTCCATTGGATTAATTTGCTGATGCCTAGTCTTTAGACTGCCTCCCAGACATCCACCTCTTCGTCCAGCACAACGAGTTCTTCGACTTCGACTTCAACTTCAACTTCAGCCCAGTCTACTTCAACTGAAGCTACTACTACACCATCTGTAAGTGTTGTGACATCAGTTGGCGGTTACAGGACTGTAACACTCGCTCCTACCGAGCAAACACCGGCGCCAACAAATCGGCCGGCAACCTCAGATTCCCCCAACAAGAACTTTTTTTCAAAGCCTGGACAAGTTGCGGGATTGTTTGTTGGTCTTGCACTAGGTGTAATTATCATTGTTGCTGCACTATTGTTCTTCTGTTACCGACGGAACAAGCGGAGAGCTGCTTTCAGTAGCGTCGACTCTGGTAGTGCAACAGTGACGGCTGTTGCTGGAGGGGGCATGTTTGGTGGACGGAGGAGGTCTCGTTCTATGAGCACTTTGGGGCTCATAGGGGAAAAGGGAGCACTAGCTGTTAATACCACCCCAACTTCGACTGCGAACAACTTCTCTGGACTGCCTACAGCTGAGGCTGGAAAATCGACAACCGCCGCCCAGACTCCTGGCCGTTTAATAGATCAACGACTCGACCCTAACCAAATATATCTGCGCTATGACCCAGATACCGGCAGTTCGCGGATGAGTGTAAGGAGTTTAAGAGATGATACCGATTATTCGAGGAGGGTGTTGCGGGTGAGTGTCAACAGGTCTCAGTTGAATGCCCTAGTGCTGACATCCGTATCTAGCTTGCAAATCCCGACGACTAGTCTACCAAGCACATTCATCGGGAAAAAGAGGTTTTGTATTCATGTAATAAATTTGGGCATTTTCTGTCGGTTCTAAGCGTGGATCTGGGCGGCTAAAACGGGGTGTCTAGGCGACTTGGGGACCCTTCTGTTGGACTTTTTTTCGTTCTTGGAGGTTTCCACCCGGAATTTTATTTCCCACCTTTCTTCGCTTCATAAGTAGACTTTTGCATTTTCATTTTTCAGCATACACAACAAGGCGTACCCTACAAGATGTCAGTCCTTTCCGAGACCGCTCTTTCTTTGATTTCTTGGTTGATGATGGAATCGCTGGATATCCTATCCGATGTTTGCTATTTCCCTCCCATATATTCTTGTCCGCATGTTGGGAGTTTTTTGCTATATATCCTGTGCTCCAGACCTGCGAACCGTCCTCCAATGTACCCACTAATTAGGAGGAAAGCGGAATGTTTGTCCTGGTTTGTAAAAAGAAAACTTAAAATATAAATGGCGTTATCGCGGTAGTTTTTTTTCTTCCCCCCATCTTGGTTTCATTCTCCGTTCTTTTGATTGTTTACTATTTTGTAGATTGGTGCCATAGCCTACCACTGTAGATTGTGTACAGTACGGTTGACTAGCGAATAATAAATAAGTTAATATTATTATTACCCCTAATCCTTGCTTTTTCGGTACCGGTTCTTCGTACGCGGTAATGCAGGCTGAGCCAGTTGCGTTGATGATTTGACGGTTCTCAGAACGGGCACCAGTTCCATTTCAACCCATAAACTGAGCCCAAATCCGATGTGCATATTGTCTAGGGTGGAGAGTGGAGACATGTGGTGTGCTGGTAATAAATAGTACTGACATAGGTTTCCCCGGTTGTGGTCGCCGAAGAGAAAGGCCCTTTTCACATTCAAGAGAGTTTGCTGCAGGTCACAATCGAATACCGGTAGTCGGTCCATCATATAACCTTACCAGTATCATCTATCACCAAAAGTTTCTTGGGGTTCGTCTTGATAGCGTGATATGTAGGGGTGATGGTGTCACCCCCCCCGTCCTTGGCATTGATCACGAGCGATCATACTGGTACCGTAGTTAGGGCCTCAACTTTTCTTTCTCGGGATTAAAAGCTTAATTTGAAAGGAAAAACATATATATCTCCCCTCTCGTTATACCACTATACACAAACCTGGTTCTTCTTCGGTCTTCTCTCCTACACAAATTCAGTCCAGGAGAAGGAAAGAAAAAGAAAAAAGGAAAAAAAAAATGCCCGCCGCGAAATTGAGTATTCCTGATAGTCCTCCTCATCACGGAGATGTGGCAGAGCACACCGCAAGCGAGTCGGAGAACCCCTTCGCAAAGCTGATCTGGAACCAAAGGGTGATCGTGATCCCCAGCTTCACCCTCGAATCCGGCGTGACAATTCACAAGGTCCCTGTGGCATACAAGACTACCGGCCGCCTGAACGAGAAGGCTGACAATGCAATGCTAATCTGCCACGCCCTCACCGGCAGCGCGGACGTGGAGGACTGGTGGGGACCCCTGGTAGGCCCTGGGAGGGCCTTCGATTGGGGGCGGTTCTTCGTCGTCTGCTGTAATAGTCTGGGAAGCCCTTACGGGAGCGCTTCACCTTGCACTATGAACCCTGATACCGGCAGGATTTATGGACCCGAGTTCCCGTTGACCACTGTTAGGGATGACGTCAATATCCATAAGATCGTGCTTGACCACTTGGGCGTTAGGAGTATTGCTGTGGCGATCGGAGGCTCGATGGGGGGCATGTTGGTGCTCGAGTGGGCGTATTTTGGGAGGGAGTATGTTAGGTCTATCGTGGCGCTTGCTACTAGCTCACGCCATTCCGCCTGGTGTATTTCATGGGGGGAGGCGCAGAGGCAGAGCATATATTCTGATCCAAAATATGGTAGGCAAACAATCCCACGACGTGTCCGACGTTAAGTTTACCGAGTTATAGCGGAGGGGTACTACCCGTTTGATGATCCTCCCACTACGGGATTGGGCGCCGCACGGATGAGTGCCCTGTTGACATACAGAAGGTTTGCTTTACTTACATCTACAGCATGAATAGTACCAATATTGACCAAGTAAACAGTCGTAACTCTTTCGAATCCCGGTTCGGTAGAAACACCCCAGACCCCGGCCGCCACCCATACATTAACTCCCAAGTCAACCGCCCCCCCACAACCCCAAGCGAGGGGCACTGGGCCGTACATAACGAGGGGTTCCGGAACGCCCGCCGCCTTGTGTCATCCCTATCAAGCTCTACCACTGAAACCTTCCCGCAGTCACAAGAAACCAGCAATACCGCCACCAGCAGCGGCAGCACTACCCCTTCCCCGCCAATTAGCCCACCAGTCAAGAAACATGTCCCAACATACTTCTCGGCGCAAAGCTACCTCCGCTACCAAGGCGACAAATTTGTCAAACGCTTCGACGCAAACTGCTACATCGCCATAACCCGCAAACTAGACACGCACGATGTCTCCCGTGGCCGCACGAACGGGGACGTTCACGCCGCGTTGCAGATGATACAGCAACCCGCGCTGATAATTGGCATAGAGAGCGATGGATTATTCACGTATGCAGAGCAGCAGGAACTGGCGGAGGTTATACCGAATGCTAGATTAGCTACTATTGATTCGCCAGAGGGACATGATGCCTTCTTATTGCAGTTCGAGGAGGTCAACACCCATATCATAGGCTTCCTGAGGGAATTTATGCCCGAGATTATGGCGCGGAAGCCGCTTTGCACTGCGGACAAAATCGGAAACGGGGAGATTGGGTCCGTGAAGGCTGGTACTGTTGGGGAGGTGGATGATATTACTGCTTGGTAGAGTGGTTTGTTGGTTTGACAGATGGATGAATTTCTCTTTTTTTTTGTCTTGGCAACGCGGTTTTCCGCTTTATCTTTTTTATTGCTTTGTTTTACCTGTGGTGGTGAGGGTAAGTAGACGGTTGGGCGTTGTCTGTCGATATCGGGAGCTGGTTTGTGCGAATTGAAGAAAAAAAAGCCCCGCAAATTATTCCTCTTTCTCCCCCTTATATACCAATGATACATCCCCATTGAGCTTACCATTATATTACCTAACACCACCAATCAAGAGCCTTCCCGCCCCCCCTCCAATGTCTCATTATGCTTGCTTTTTCCAAGTGCCCTAAAGCCCATTGAAGAGCTTGAAAGCGTACCCTACCGCACAAATACCAGTAGGATATGATACCTGTAGCATACTCTGTGCACCGTGAGTATTCTAAGCAGGCCGGCCACAGCCATGGCTGCCTCGTCTATTCGTTTGTTCGTAAAGCGTGTGCGTTTTCTTTTTCTTTCATGATAACAGGGAGCTTGTGTTTTGCCGGAGCGGGGTGGAGCGTGAAGGGTTTCCTCAGAAGCAGGGGGCTCCCTGCTTTGCCGTCGGTGTATATCACTTGTGGGTGAGTGTTAGATTCATGCCGGACCGACTGCCGGTGTGTGCTAATACAGCGCTCGACGATATCCGGCCTGGAGAACTGCGCCCGAAGGCAGGGAACAAAAATTTGTATGTATGGCAAATTATCCGTGTGCATATCTAAGCGCCTGCACTGAATCTAGGCTTAAATGTTCTGGTACAGTGCTTCATGCCGGGTACTTTGTGTGTTGCCCTGGGTTGGTTCGTGGGGGTGAAGTTGTGGTCACAGAATAGCACTCGGAAATCCGCCAAGAGCGCATTGTTGAAGTGTTTCTTGGCGGGGAATTAGATCCTGGTGCTTGGCAGTGGATTTCTGAAGTGAAGTGGGAGAAAAAAAAATAATTAATTCCGGTCTTCATAAACACCATCCATCCATTCCCCTCCCACCATCATCACCAGCCGTCACGACCAACGAGACGGAAACGAATACATCATGGGTAATTTCAAGAAAGAAGCCAGTCGGCGGTACGTCCCTCCCCCCATTCCCACCCCAAACAATCCAATTGAATACTGACCCGGCCCCCACCACAGAAAGCGAGAGAAGCCCATCGGCGACGGCATGTCCAATGTCAAACTCAAGGGAGAGAATTTCTACCGCGATGCAAAGAAGGTGACACGCCTGAACACCCTAAAGGAGGGCAAAGCGATCCGCAACCGCAACGGCGACGTGATCAAGGCGGCTTCCTTCCAATCGCGCGAGATCCCGTCCGCGCGGATCGAGCCGAACAGGAAATGGTTCGGCAACACTAGGGTCATCTCGCAGTCGGCGCTGACCAGCTTCCGAGAGGCGATGGCGGCGAAGGCGGGGGATCCGTATCAGGTGTTGCTCAAGAGTAATAAGTTGCCCATGTCTTTGTTGAGGGATGGGACGGGGGAGGCGGGGAGGAAGGTGCATAGGGCCAAAGTGCATGTTGAGTCTCAGCCGTTCGCCGAAACTTTCGGGCCTAAGGCTCAGAGGAAGAGGGTTAAGTTGCAGGTTGCCGGGCTGGGAGAGTTGGTTGGAGAGAGTGAGTTGTTGGAGGTTAAGTACGAGGAGAAGTTAGAGACGGAACTGTTGCTTTCTGGGAAGAGCGCCCAGGAGAAGGAGGAGGAGGGGTGGATTCAGGAGGCGAGGGAGCCGATTTTCTCCAAGGGACAGAGTAAGAGGATTTGGAATGAGTTGTATAAAGTATGTTTTTCTCTCCTCTTCTACGGGATTGACGGAATGGGTTGCTAACGATAGACAGGTCATTGATTCCTCTGATGTCGTGATACATGTTCTTGACGCTAGAGATCCCTTGGGAACTCGCTGTCACAGTGTGGAAAAGTACATCAAGGAAGAGGCCCCTCACAAACATTTAATATTCGTCTTGAATAAATGCGATCTAGTTCCCACCAGTGTTGCGGTATGCTTAATTTTTTCCCCCTTCTTTTCACTTTTAGCGTCTGTTCCTCTCTCTCTCTCTCTTATTTCCATCTTTCCCCCTAGCGGCATCCGCCGCCCCATCGTTCAAGTCAGGGCACCTTTATGTCGATCCCCCGTTGTGGGGGATTGGCTTTTCCTCGATTGAAGGTGCGCGTTACAACCTTGGGAGATCAAGCCCTTTCCCATCCTCATCCTGCCAACGTTTTGTTGGCGGGTTGTCTCGATTTCTCCCGTTTTGGGTAGAGTCACTTGGGATCGGTGTAGGTTTCGTATTGAGTTGAGGATCAATTTTTTCTTTTCTGATGAAGAGAGATTCATTTTGATTTTCTTAGTTATGATTCACACATTTACTCGTCCTTTTATTTTTTGTTGTATGTTTCTGGGCCGCGATTTTTGCGAGTATGGCGGGCGAAACCAAAGGCTAATTTAGGTGATTCGCAGGCTTCATGGGTTCGCCGGTTGTCAAAAGATTATCCGACTCTTGCCTTCCACGCCTCTATCAATAATTCGTTTGGGAAGGGTTCTTTAATTCAGCTTCTTCGTCAGTTTTCGGCTTTACATTCGGATAGGAAGCAAATTTCTGTTGGTCTCATTGGATATCCTAATACTGGGAAATCCTCTGTCATAAACACATTGCGCAAGAAGAAGGTCTGCACAGTAGCACCTATTCCAGGGGAGACAAAAGTCTGGCAGTACATTACTCTTATGCGCCGTATCTTCCTGATCGATTGTCCTGGCATCGTCCCTCCTTCAGCCACAGACTCTGAGACGGACATTCTTCTCAGAGGGGTAGTAAGAGTGGAGAACGTATCCAATCCGGAACAATATATCCCTGCCGTCTTGGAAAAGTGCAAGCGACAACACGTCGAGAGGACTTATGAGGTTAAGAGTTGGACCGATTCTCTCTCGTTCTTGGAATTGCTTGCCCGTAAGGGTGGAAGACTCCTTAAGGGCGGCGAGGCGGACATGGATGGTGTTGCAAAGATGGTCTTGAACGATTTTATGAGAGGCAAATTACCTTGGTTCACTGCTCCGCCTAAGGCCGAAGAGGACGAGGATAGCAATTTTGGTGTTGATCTTGCTGGTAGAGAGGGTAGACTTGGTGAGATGAGGAAGAAACGCACTGCCTCGGACATGGAGAGTACTGTAGATGGGGATGAGGAGCAAGAAGATGGGGATGGGGAGCAAGAAGATGGCGAGGAGGGGCAGGAAGATGGCGAGGAGGAGCAAGAAGATGGCGAGGAGGAAGAAGAATGGGGCGGGATTCGAGATCCTGAAGACGAATATGATGAGGATGAAGAGAGTGAGAATGATGGTAGTGATGATGAGGCAGGCTCTGATGGTGGTTCTACTCTTGTTGCCGAGCAAGACACCGAAGACGAGAGCGAGCCGGAGGAAGAAGTAGAGGAGCCAAAAGTGGAGATCAAGCCTCAAGCAAGTTCGCAGAAGCGTAGAAAGCGAGGGTAATTATAAGGAAGGGCGTAATGTCTGGGCCTGGTCTTTGTGTTGTCTGTAAATAGATTGCTGGTTGCACGGATATGAAATAGTAATGTCCATAGCATCATCTACCGTACGCAATGTCACTACTGATTCTGAGTGCCATTAGCGCAATTCCACTTAGGACACTCCCCAAGGTGGCCGTTGCTATCAGTGATAGCAACCCCACCATTTCCGAATCGTGATTTATGATCGCCAAGACATGAAATTGCCCCGAAGGCCCCGCGTCACGTGAAACGCGTCTTCCCTGAAAGTGGGTGGAATGCATTTTGAGTGCACAATAAAATAGACGACTTCCTCAACCAGTTGCCATCTCACACTTTCTGCAATTGCCCTCAAACAAACATGTCACGATACCTCAGTAAGTCGCCCACCTTCCAGCCTCCCCCAATAACAGTCGGGGATACTAATTGCCACCCCTCAAACCAGCCTCTGGCAAGATAGCCCTCCTTGCCCTCGTAGAGCTCTACGCAGAGTCGCGATTCCCCAACCAATCCGTTGTCCCGGTCCTCTCCTTCGTGATCCGGCACCTGGTGAGCCCGAAAGAAGACACCGCCTTCGTTCTGACCCTCGAGCACATAAAGTCCGCAACCCTGCACCATCCTAGCGCAGTCGTGGGCCGCACGATATTCGACTTGCTGCTTAAGAAACTCTGGGAAATCAACTCCTTCGATGCCCTCCACACATTCTTCGCGAACATACAAACTTACCTGATCGAGCCCGAGCGCGCGGATAAGTCCCCCGTGAGGGTGCATGGGGAGAAGTCCATGCTGAGCAGGACTTCCGTCTTGGGGTGTTTTGTCAGGAGGGCGGCCTTGGAGTATATCCGGTTGCAGTTTCATGATGCCGTGTCGCTGTGGAGGAGCTTTATTGCGTATCGTGAGCCGACGCTGGCGATGTGGAAGAAGAGGAATTTGGGCGCCGGGCCGATGAGCTTTGATGTTAATTTGAAGGGGTTGGGGTTTGGTGATGGGGTGGTTGGGGTGGTCTATGGGAAGGGGAAGGAGAGCCGGGATTGTGCGTTTTTCCCCTCTACTAGTTCTTTTGGGGGAGGCGCTGACGGGGGTTGTTATTTATTGTAGGCACTATTTCTACAGATGATGTGGAAAGGCTGTTGGAATTCCAGGTGGACTCTATGCAGAGAATAGGCACGAGGGTACCGGATGATATGCAGGTTCAATTGAGGCAGATGCTTAGTACTAATGTTACTATTCCTGCGTTGACGCATTATGTTGAGTGAGCAGTATGCCTATTTTGAGGTTTGCCATTTGTTAGGGTGGTCGGTTGACTGATTTGTTCGGGCAGGTTTCTGAATTCCTGGCGGTCGGGGGATTATCCGGGGTCATTTGATAATTTGCACCGGTACTTTGATTATACGATGCATAACCGGGATCGGTGGGTTTCTATCTCGCCAGTTCGTTTATGTGCCCTTGTGAATTTATGGCTGATTTTTGTCTTGTTTGCAGAACCTTCTACCAGTATGCTTTGCTGAATCTTGCCATTTTACAGGCGGATTTTGGGTGTTACCGGGAGTCTATACTGGTTTGTTTACCCTGTTATCTGTGTGGTGAGTAGAAGATGAATTAATATGTCGCAGGCTATGCAAGAAACTATAAATACGGCCCGAGAAAACAAAGATATGGCTTGCTTAAATTTCTCGCTATCGTGGCTGTATCATTTTCACAAGGCTCACCCACAAGACTGTCCAGATGTCATATCTTCAAGGATGGAACGTGAGTCATTGCAGTTCCTTAAAGCAAAGGCCAAGGAGGGAGGAATGCACCATTTACAGTCGATGGCGCATCTCTCCGAAGCTAAGCAAATACTTGTTGGGGTATGATCATTTTTACTGGTTTTCGAAGTTTCCCCATTTCTGATATTTTTCTAGGGTGAATCAATACCAGCTGCCTTTGAGAGCATACTGCGTAGTTCTCATTTAAATGTGACTAAGAATATACACAATGCGATGGGTTCACAGATTTTGTTGCAGTCTTCGTTGTGGAGTCGCATGGGTACGAGGGTTCTCATGTTCCTAGGTGTTGGGCCATGCTGATGAACTAGGTATTTCGTATCTGTCCTGGATGAACTGCGAGCTGTTTCTTTCGAAGTATAGGGTTAATTCTCCAATAGAGGATGTTGTTAAAGCGCTTTGTCGTAGTGCTTATATTGTAAGAGCCCGTTGTTGTTTTCGGTATCTAAGATGCTAATAGTTTGTGAAAGATGTCTCTGCGAGGAAAGACAGTCGAGGCATTAGAAAGGCTGGATCAGGTAGACCAGGAGTGCCTGCGCACACTCAAGGTATATCAGTATTGGGCAACATATGTTGGTCTTTTAAAGCTCAGGCAAGCTATGTACAAGTACGGTTCCTCTCGCAGAGTTTCTGGTATATGCTTACGATATACGGCTCCAGGGGCGATGCGGCGGCGGCGGAGTTACTGCTTCAACAACTTGCAGCTTCGCCTTACGTCGAGCCTGACTGTGCATTGGAAATTTCGATTTGCAGGCTTGACCTCCTCGCTCGCCGGGGGAATTATTCAGCTGTAGGTTTTGTTCCATGATGGGTAGATTCGCGCATTCACTAAAGAGCCCCAGGCATTAACCGCCATAACCCAACTCTCGGAAGAGCTAGTACGAGACCGGGCAGACATCTACCATCGCATACGAGTGATGGTTATTAAGGCTGATCTTCTCTCGGTATGTCACCCTACAGCTCCCCCACACTGAACTGCGTTAACGCATCCAAGAAATGTGGCCGCACAGTAAAAGGCCTCTCCGTAGCCATCAGCGCCGCAACGATTGCCTGGCGCTCCCGCCTACTACCAGCCCTCTTCCAAGCCTTCCGCACAATTGCCAACATCCTAATTCACATGGGCGAGTTTTCAGCGGCGTACTCAATGATGGACAACATCATGCCCCAAGTCCTCGAATGCGAGGACGCATATCTCAACGCTCAATGCTTTTCATGCCTGGCGGATGCACAGATGGGACTTGCGGGGACTAAGAAAGGGGCAGGGAGGAATGAATGCTTGCATCGTGCGTTGGAGTTCATTGATAGGGGGTTCGCTGGTTCGTTTATTGGAACTTTTTAAGTTTATTGGTTTCGGGTTTTTACTGATGAGTGGATGAGTAGAATACTCCCGCATTAGAGATACAAAGTCGCAAATGACGCTTATGAGTCAGAAGGCTAGAATCCAGGACTTTACCGGGGAAAAGTCATTAAGGGATGATGCAGTCAAGTGGTATAAGCAGTTGAAAAAGGGCAGTTAGTTAACTAGAGAGAGAATCCCCCTCTTTTTTTTTTAACACAAAAAGTAACGTTGTAATACAAGTGAAATTATGGTATTTATCGTACAGTAATAGGCTCAAGAAGGCCCCTCCTTCTCTTTATTCTACCCTTTTTTTTTTTTTTTGGCTCTAAACACAAGTCGCCGGATTGGGATTTACCCCCAAGACATGCATCTCCAGTCTAATCCGGCGACTTGAGTATCATGCAGTTTATACATAATTAGAAAAAGTAGAGTGTTTTTATTTATCCTAACCGCGGTCTTTTTCTATTTTCTCGAGAGAAAACACATGATGGTGATGATGATGCCAGAACTCCTATGTACCGTAGAAAAAAGTATACCGCAGCCAGGTTTTATGTACAGATTAGAGTCTCTTATTTATGAGGAATCCCCCCCGCTCCTGGATCCGTGTTTTTGGCATGCCGCTGGGGTTGGCGCCAGGTGCCAATTGGTGCGTTTCAGTTGGTTCCGGGCATCGACAGGGGAAATGGGTCTATGTAGCATGGTGATGGTGATGATAGTGGTGATGACGGTGAGGTGGTAGTTTAAATAGAGGTTTGTAGTAGTAGTAGTAAATTTTAGGCCGATTCGCCGAATAATCTAAGTATCGTTTCGTACATTCCAAACATGATGGCGGCGGAGGGTACGACTCGGAGCTACAGATCAATCACCAGTCAGTAAAAGGTATGGTGATATCAGGAGCAAATCGAACAGAGAAACCCCCACCAAATGCGGACTCAGCCCCCCATACATCGACACAAATCCCTCCTCCTTCCAGATAAGCCTGAAACACTGCACAAGTCCCGTATACTTTGGTTTCCCCCCGCCAACAGGCCTTTGCCTCAACCTGGTCCTCACAACCTCATGCGGATACGTCAAAATCGCCGCAAGCAACTTCGCCGACCCAGCAGCCCCCAGCTTCCCGCCCCAATCTACAAAGTTATCCCAAGTCGTTTCCGGCCGCCCGCTGATCAAAAGCTCCTCCTTCCTAGCAGCAAGGTAGATCTTCATCTTCTCGTACAGTACCCACTGCAGCGTGCTCTCCGTCACGCCGAGGTAACTCGCCGATAACCCCCTATATAAGCCGCGGAAGCCTTCCTCGTGGAGTACTTGTCGGACGCAATCGAGGGAGTTTTTATATTGCCTCGTGCGGCCGCCCACTCCAGCGTTTTCTTTGTCGAGTTGGAGTCGTGTCTTAACGAGCCAAATGGGGTTTGTTGCGGTGCCTGTTACAACGCCGGCGCAGGCTGCTGCAAAGAGGTGGACCCAGGTGGATTCTTGGCCATTGTTAAAGTTGTTTGCTATTATGCGTTTGCCGTTGCCGTAGGTTGCAAAATTTATTGCCCTGGAGGTGGGTATTGTTAGCTTGGGGACTCGGTTTGTATGGGGGTGATGGCACCTCGCGGGGACAACACCGCTCAGGTTTGGCCCTAAACCTTTAAAGAGCGCGCGCCACCCTTCGACTTTATGTACGTCGCTGTTGAACAGGTAGATATATCAGCAATTGAGTCAAATTGAGCACTTGTGGAAGAGCAGTATGATTCACAAGAGGATTTGAAAAGTTTCCTGAAAGTGCCTAGCACCCTGCCTGAGTATTCCCCCCCGGTGTATATCGGCGCCCGCAGTAGCTCTAGCGCTCGCTAACTGCTGCTTGTAAAAGTCGCTCTGAAGTCTCGTCTTGACTACATCTAACGGTGAAGTTAAAAACGTGGATGTCATTCCTCCTGCCCTATCTCCGAAAAAAATGCCAAATATTAGCCATCCTTCTTTTGTGGGGGGTACTGCATGGCGGGGTCATAGTGGGGCAAAAAGAAAAGGTAGACAGAGGAGAAAAAAAAAGGAAAAAACTTACGCCCCAGCAACAAAATGCGCCCATGGTTTCCACTCAACTTTTCGAATTGCTTCTCTGGACCCCGGCGCTGGGACTACTACTCCAAGTTCTCTGCTCGTGGGAAGGCTATCCACCGCTGCAGTCTTCAATTCCGCGTGTAATCGGGTGTTTGGAGGAGTCGGGCGTAGGACACTCATGTTTGCTATTTTCCTCAGTTTGCTGTGTATATCCTCAGATGGTTTGTGGATGAGGATCAGCAGATTGTAAGGGAGAAGAGAGGGAGGGAATGAGGGAAGGAGAAAGGGGTTCGTTATGGCTTATTAGTGAGGGGGTGAGAGGGAGGGTTTCAATTGATGTAAAGGCATAGGGTAGTGGTAGGTGGAATGGTTAGGATTTTTTCTTCTTCTGCGGCTCCGGGGTTAGCATTGCAGGCCGTTCGTTCGTTTGCACCGCCGTTGATTTAGAACATGATTATATGGTACTCGCACAGTACTGCTAATAGTTACGGTATTGCTTAGGACTCTGCAGGTTCAATGCAGGTGCGAGCCTACAATGCATTACAAAGTGGAATTATTTATTTATTTATTTCTGTATTTCTACAGCTGCTTCTTTTGGTAATTCTGCTCGGTGAGGTGAGCGACTCTTGAACGGGGGGGGCTCGGGTGGAGATGAGATGCCCATCGATGGTCAGTTGTCCAGCGGTAGAGAGCAAAGTTGTATTTTACTCAAGCATTCGCGCAATAACTATCCGAGAACTATTGCTTAAACTTGTATTATCATCATCATACAGGTGGTTCTCAAAAGGTTGTCGTTTGCGAGAATGAATATAGGATCGTAACCATTGAACCTCACTCGTTATCAAGGTTGGCACCAGCCCGATTGTGCGCGATACAGGTACGGACTATGTCATAAAATCCGCGGATATCACGGATGGGCGCTAACAAAAGATAAAGTCAATTTTCCCTATGGACTAGATCATGTGGTGCGATGCATAGTTTGCGCGTATTATCCCATTGTCGTTGCTTTGACTTGGTAAAAGTTGGAGGTATGATCATTGATAGATTGTGCCCCCACGACTGAACCACCCATAAAACGAAACCCCCCTCAAAATATTGGACAATTAAAACTGCCAGGAGTCATTGCTCGTGAACTTTTATTTTATTTTAGGACCCGAAGAAAAACCAAGAAAAGAAGCCCCAAACAATCCAACCATAGTTTCCATTTAAATAGTTGTCTCGTAAGGAATCGGAGTAATAGTTTCTGGGAGGTTTTCCTGGGTGGAGACGGTACGAGACTCGCGGGGCTGAGCTGGCTGTCTCTTGAGATGAACGTGGGTTCCGTCCTCCTTAGCTTGCTTCTGCTTGGCAGCGTTTCCCTTGACACGATTCAAGAACTCTTGTCGGCACTTCGAGTGGTTGACGTGCTCGATGCGGACGTTTACGCGCTTCTCTAAGTAGCGGTTTCCGACTTTCTTATAGATAATAACACCAAGGGCGGACTTGGTGACGTTGTAGACAACACCGGTCTTTCCGTGGTAGACCTTGTGAGGCATGCTATATTGCGGGTCAGCAAAACCGCTCAAACCCCACGAGTCGCCCATCAAATAGAAATGGATTCGCATCGGAGCTCCTCGCATCCGCGGATTCCCGACTTAACCAAAATAATGAACTAACCCCTTCTGAACGGCCCCGTTGGCTTTGATATCGACAATATCTCCGACCCTATTTTAAGAATTATAAGTTGCCAATCCTTCAAGAGATCAGACAGGCGGAAAAAATTTACTTGTATTGCTTTAGGTATGTGGAAAGGCGGATCATACCCTTCTCACGGAACCTCCGTGAGAAGGCATATCTAGTACCAGAACGAATACCACCTGAGTGACCCCTAAAATAACAATTAGATCTTGTTGATTTCGATTGGGGAAAGGACTGATGCCACTCACATTATATCGGAGTGTCGGAGTTCAAAGGTTGCTGAGGAATTTTCGTGCTGCTGGCGGATGCGTTTGTAACTGTCGATAGGTGAGGCGGTGATGTGGAGAGAGATAGTTGTGTGTGCGAAAATTGAGGGTTTACCCTTAATTCTGGTACATAAGACTGCTAAAAGGAACTCTTGGCACACACAAGGAGGGGAGGATGACTTTCTCAAACTTCAAGTATCCAACAAACAACGACAACAACCAACGCCTCAACCAAACCGTACTAACCTTCTCTCCACCATCAGAGCCATAAACACACCATGGCCCCTCGCTGTTACTCTAAGACCTACAATAAGTCCCCTTGTGTTAATTATTTCATGCCCAATGTTCTGCTAACCTGAATTTTACAGGTCCCTCGTCGACCATTTGAGTCGGCTCGTCTGTGAGTACCACTGAGTTTGAGCGTGCTCATTCTTATGTCTCCACATTAAACGCAACCCGATCTACGGGGATACTGATGTGTTGGCTTTGTGGAATTCTAGCGATGCCGAATTGAAAATTGTTGGTGAATATGGTCTTCGCAACAAAAGAGAGGTTTGGAGGGTTCAGTTGACACTCTCTAAAATCCGGTATATATGCCCATCTTTTAATGGGCTGGGGGCTAAGCTAATTGGGTGTGGATAGTCGTGCTGCTCGTCAGCTTTTGACTTTGGATGAGAAGGACCCTAAGCGTCTCTTCGAGGGTAATGCTCTTATTCGCCGTTTGGTCCGTGTTGGTGTCCTGGACGATTCCCGCATGAAACTGGATTACGTGTTGGCTCTCCGTACTGAGGATTTCTTGGAGCGCCGTCTTCAGGTATTGTATTTGCTTTCGTATATCTCGAATATCATGGTTAAGAATTCTATCTATAGACTCAAGTTTACAAGCTCGGCCTTGCCAAGTCTATCCACCACGCCCGTGTCCTTATCCGCCAGCGTCACATCCGTGTTGGAAAGCAGATTGTGAACGTCCCTTCTTTCATTGTTCGTCTTGACTCTCAGAAGCATATCGACTTTGCTTTGAGTTCGCCATTCGGTGGTGGGCGTCCTGGACGTAACAGGAGAAAGAAGGCCAAGGCCGCCGAGTCTAAGGGTGATGGCGAGGAAGAAGAGGAGGAGGAGTAGACTCCTAGTTCTTTACTCAAATAAATAATAGTCGAATCTTAAATGGAGGGTGGGTTATGATTCGTTTTCAAAAAAAAGCATTGGGTTTACACGAGATTTCTTTTGTCATGCCTGAAAATTGTAAATTGGTGTCTAGTGCGACAACGATGAAGGTTTCTGATACGGCATTTCTTGGGTAATTTTATGTATTTGATTCCATTGTATATGCATAATTCTGTCTGTAGTGTGATATCGTTTAGCCTTCGCCAATGATACAGCATTCTTTCTCAACGCGTAATCATAGACGGCTGTTGACGGTAAAGTGCATCGGCACCGGTGCAGTGCTCGTAAGATATACTCCAGTTGCGGTGGTTCCTGCGGGGTCTGTACCTGTTCCGTGTGTAACTTGCCGTGGATTATGCCAAGATTCCTCTCTCACAAATACCGTACAAGTATCTCCTCGTGTATTGTACTTTGGGACCTGGGGATGGGATATCGGTAGTGGGAGATTGCGTGAAGAGTCGTAGAGGCTTCGTGTAGTTGTAGTTGTTGAGGCTTTGTCATCTGTATTGCGCCGGAGGGCAGATGTTTGATGGGAAGAACTCATTGATGAGGAGGGGGGAAGCGACCATCATTTCTCTTCTTCCATTACCCCTATCCCCTTGCAAGAATCCCAATAGAAGCTTCATAGTGATTGAGCCACCTATCATCTTTTCATTTCCTCTGAACTCTGCAGCTCCTTCGAAATTGCCACCACCCAATCCGGAGAAGATCCACAGCATTCTACGAGTACAGTCAAACCCCGCTGTCCCGGATCTCGATAATACGGATACCTCGCTGTCCCGTATGAAACACTGTGAATTCAAAAATTCTTTACTGCAAAACCAGACCCGTTGTCCCGGATTACTCGTTGAACCGGACAGATTCTGCGGATTTTGGCCATCCGGGATAGCGAGGTGCGACTGTACTTGCACTTGCAATCCACTATTAGATTATCGGCCAGTGGCATAAGCCACGGTGGGTTCGGTTTGATATGTTAAGAGAATTGCGGTAACCGGTTGATGAGGTCTAGCAAATCAACTGAGTCCATCTTTTATGTTCTTGTATTGTACGAGTATGCGCTATACATGTACTCGTACAGATGTACTCGAGTACTAGTACTTGTACTTGTACTGTACCATGTCTGGAAAACGCTACCGTAATCCTTCTCAGGAGATGGACGCAGGATAACTTAGATAGTCAGCATAATCAGATATTCACTACTCGAGTAGAGTTTTTGATAGAAATAAGACTGGTGGAGAGATGGTGGGCTACACGAGTAAATTCGCTTAGGCAATAATAACCGCTACAGGTTTGTTAATTGAAAAGTAAACCCTGACCCTAGCAAAAACGCGTCTCCCAGATCCCCAAACGCGTCTGACCCTTTGTTTGACATTTCACACGCCTTAGGATGGTTAATCCTCAGCTTTACCCCTCCACTCCACCCGCTACGGTTAACAGCTTCGCCACTCATCGGTGGTGGTGACCTTTTGCTGTCTCGGGATGGCTTTTCGTATGCGTCTGAATAACATCGATTCTTATCAAGCCTATCCGACCTCTCTTGACCCCACATTCCCACATATCCCCGACGATGAGCGCCCACCGAAGATTCCGATAGTTCGAGTCTTTGGAGCCACCGACACTGGTCAGAAAGTATGTGCGCATATACATGGGGCTTTCCCGTATCTCTATGTTGAATATCCTGGGAAAAGTTTGATGCCAGAAGATGGTAAGAGTTTATACTGTAACCTGGGTACAGAAGAGCCTGTCAAACTAACCTCGTTACCCTAGTTCATACTTTCCTCACACGTTTTCGGCGGGGCGTGGACCGAGCTATGGGCCTATCCGCCGGCCGCTCTATCCGATCACAAGAGAGGCCTCCACGCTTTGTTGCTCATATATCCCTCGTCAAAGGTGTCCCATTCTACGGTTTTCATGTTGGATGGAAGTTCTATTGCAAGATATACCTGTTCAACCCACATATGAGGGGCCGGCTTGCGAGGATTTTACAGAGCGGAGGTGTTTTAAGCAGGGTTTTCCAGCCACATGAGGCTCACATCCAGTACATACCACAATTTATGATTGATTTCAATCTGAATGGGTGTGGATTCATCGAGTGCGACAAGGTCCTCTTCAGAGGGGAGATACCGGACGTAGATGGGATAGGGGCGCAACATCTCTGGCATAACAAGTCAATACCGGAGGTATCTATCCTTCCCGAGAGTCAGTTCCAGCGGCAATCTTATTGCACTTTGGAGGTCGATATTCATGTCCGGGATATATCCAATAGAAAGCAAGTTTCGGCGCGGCCACTTCATTACGACTTTGTTGAGCGCACAAATCCTGTGCCGCCTGATGTAAAGCTCGTTCATAGCATGGCAGAGCTATGGAGAGATGAGAATCGGCGAAGGGGTGATAATGGTAAACCCGCAGAGGGTCTAGTGTCTTCATCCTCTGACCAGCGGGGGCCTACTGGAACTTGGATTCACGAGGAAGAGTATCGGGAGAGGATAAAAGACATAATCAAGACCGAGAGGCAGGCTGGTGATGGCCGCATCATCAAATTTGAAACTTATGTATCTCGTGCACAATTCGAAAACCTTTGGCCGACTGCTTTCGAGAGCGTAGCAGAATCGTTTGAGGGTGCAGGTATTCCACCGGACAAAAAGGTTGAGCTTGATGTAGAAGCCGAAGTCGCCGAGGTCGATGAGAGTCTCCTTTACGAGATCGGTGAGGAAGAGTTCAGCGATAGTGATTTTGAGGGTCTCTTTGATGTAATAGAAGATGCGGAGGCCGAGCAGAGCGCCAAAGTCAAAGCTGAGAAGAGTCGCGAACAAATGAAAAAAGGCTTGGTAGGAGTGCTGCAGGGACATGGGCCAAAGATATCATCGTCACCGCCAATGCCGGAAGTCTCGAATGGGGAGGGCCGAGTTGAAAAGAGCTTGTCTGACAGCGATTCACAGTTAACCGTCACAAATGGTTCGTCCTATAAGAGACTAGTCGAAGAATTCATTGAAGGGGAAGACGATATTGTTGTCACTGATAGCAGGGTTTGGTTTCCGACAGGTTCTGTTGATCCAGAGGTGCCTACCTCATACCAAGTTCCTTCAAAACGGGCGAAGATGGAGTCCACTTCCTTAAATGTTGAAAGTCAAATACCGCCGTCTTCCGACTGCTCCGACGTGCTTGAAAAGCTCTGTTCTACTCCCGCCTCAATTGGGAGGGATCTACCTAACGGAAAATCTTCCACGCCCTCCACCGGCCACACTTCCTCCGCACAGCTTGGGGGCCACTTTACAAGTTCAGTATCAGAAAACTCGAAAACCCAAGCTTCAAAATTTGAACCGCCACGAATTGGCCGCAAAAGAGCCCGCACTCCTTCCGGAAGTCCTAATATTATACCTAGGCCAGAGAAGATTGGTCGTCGAGGTAAAGTAACCGCTGATTTATCTGACCTCCGTAAGTATTATTGGAATTCCTATCTCGACATGAACAATTGTGTTGAATTACCGCTAGCAACCCGACTAGACCCGGTATCCTCAATATACGGCGCCTTCGACATCCCCTCGAGTAGTTTAATAAGGTGCTACAGCCAACGAGCTCCATCTTCATCTGAACTCTTGACCCCCGAAGACAAGGGAGAAATAGCCAGAGTAACCTACCAGGAACCATACTACAGCGACGACAGAGACGTCCCGATAAAGACCTGGGAATACGCCGGACGTGAATTTAAGTTTAAATCAAGTAAGCTATCAGATCTTCCCATTTTCAACCCCAACAATGAAAACCGGATTATCTGGGAACACAACAGACTCAATCAGCGGGATCCTAGTTTCAAGGTGTGGAATATAGCGGAGGCGCCGCCAAGCAGGAAGGAAGTAGCGAAATTGCTGGAAGAGGGGAAGTTAGTGAAGAAGGGGAAAGGTGCGAAGCAGAGTATCGCATATGAACATACTAGCTTTTTAGCGTCTCAGGTTTGTGTGCAACTTGCATGTGTTATTAGGAGCGCAATGCTGAGGTTTTTGTTTTGGTGTCAATTATAGATTCAAGGGCCTACACAGAAAAATAAATATGGTTTCAAGTTTTCTCAGAATGCAAAGTCGGACAATGTGCAGCATGAGTTACAGCATATGAGTATTATGAGTTTGGAGCTTCATGGTGGGTGCTTTGGTATTTGTGATTCAAAGAGTTGAGTTTAATGCTTGTGGTGTAGTTAACACCATAGGGAACTTTGTTCCAAATGCGGAGCGGGACCAGATCGAGTGTATTTTCTGGTGTCTGAAGGAAATGGAAGAGGAAGAGGATGGTGAGGTTAAGGAAGTGTTCGTATCGCCATATAGACGTTCGTTCCCGATACTTGTACAGTTGCTGACATGCTCAGAACTCGTATCGGCGTTATCACCTTGGTAGATGGACATGACTATGATCCCGACCCTGGCCTGAAATTCCGCCGCCAGTGCAGGGCCGATATCCGAACCGAGGCTTCAGAGCTTGACATGATAAACACATTAATCGATACTGTGCGAGTCCTCGATCCGGATATTCTCACAGGATGGGAGGTCAACTCCAGTTCCTGGGGCTACCTGGTCAAGCGTGCCAAACAACTCTTTGGTAAGTCCCAAGATCACTTCCTCGCAATGGAAAAGGTTCTTCTAATTTGAACTAGAGATGAATCTCTGCGACGACCTCTCCCGGGTTAAGACCGAAACGCATAGTAGATTCGGCAAAGAATCAAATCTCTGGGGGTTTAATACCGGCTCCGCCATCAAGATTACTGGAAGACACATGGTAAGCATATGGCGAGCTATGACTGCGGAACTTAACCTGTTGGGCTATTCCATGGAAAATGTCGTATTCCATTTATTGCATCGGAGGTCAGTGATATTCCGTGAAGCAGAGCTGCGTCTCGCGAATCGCGACAACTAACGACACTGTAGGATACCGCATTATTCTTTTGAAGTATTGACTGGGTGGTATACCAGCGGATCACTACTATTATTTGGGAAGGTTATTAGGCATTTAGTGAGGAAGGTGCAGTTGGATTTGGAGATTCTGGATCGGCAGGAGCTTGTTACGCGGACGAGGTGAGTTTCGGGATGGGATGGGATGGGCCATTGGAATATGGGAAGTGGCTGACTTGTAGCTAGTGAGCAAGCACGCCTTCTGGGCATTGACTTTGCGTCTGTGTCTGGGCGCGGTTCGCAGTTTAAAGTCGAATCTATGATGTTCCGAATAGCGAAGCCGGAATCGTTCATACTGGTTTCGCCGAGTAAAGCACAGGTAACTACGCTTGGGCGCTTGAAGTTATCGAGTACACTGAACGATTTTTAGGTTGGACAACAAAACGCACTTGAATGCCTGCCTCTGGTCATGGAACCTTTCTCCAGGTTCTATACCAGCCCAGTGGTTGTTCTGGATTTCCAATCCTTATATCCGTCTGTGATGATTGCACACAACTATTGCTACTCTACATTCCTAGGTAGAATGACGCCCTGGTGCAACGAGAATAAGATGGGCTTCACACACCTCCATCGCCCTCCCCGACTTCTAGAACTCTGCGAGAAGGATATCAATAGTAAGGCTTTACCTCCAATCCCCTCCCCAGCTCAAAGCTAATATCTAATGATGCACCAGTCGCCCCAAACGGAATGATGTACATCAAACAAACTATCCGCAAATCTCTCCTGGCAAAAATGTTGACGGAAATTCTCGACACCCGCGTGATGGTGAAGAACGGTATGAAGCGCGACAAGGACGACAAAGCCCTCCAAAAGCTGCTGAACAGCCGCCAACTCGCGCTAAAACTCATCGCAAACGTGACGTACGGATACACTTCGGCCTCCCACTCGGGCCGCATGCCATGCACTGAGATCGCCGATAGCATCGTCCAAACGGGACGCGAGATCTTGGAAAAGGCCATCCGCCTAATCCAAGAAGACCCAAACTGGGGCGCAGAAGTAGTCTACGGCGACACGGACAGTCTCTTCATCCACCTGGAAGGCCGCACAAAAGACGAAGCCTTCCGCATCGGGGAAGAAATCGCGGCGAGAGTGACGGAGGCGAACCCCCGGCCAATCAAGTTAAAGTTCGAAAAGGTCTACCTCCCATGCGTGCTGTTGGCGAAGAAGCGCTATGTAGGGTTCAAGTACGAGTATCGCGAACAGGCGGAGCCCGACTTCGACGCGAAGGGGATCGAAACGGTCAGGAGGGATGGGACACCCGCTGAGCAGATGATCGAAGAAGCTGCACTCAAGCTTCTGTTCAGGACAAAGGACCTGTCGCAGGTTAAGGCTTATTGTCAGAGGGAGTGGACGAAGATTATGAGGGAGAAGGTGTCCATTCAGCACTTTTGCTTCGCGAAGGCTGTCAGGTTGGGGACTTATGCGTATGTTCACACTTATAAAAAAAAACAATAACAAAACTTGGAAATCTAATGATTATAAACAGCGAAGGAGCACCCCTCCCCCCCGGTGCGCAACTCGCCGCAAAGCGATTGGAAAAAGATCCCGAGAACGCTCCTCAATACGCCGAACGTATCCCGTAAGTTCACCCTCCTCACCCCCCAAACCTACCGTTAACACGCATTATCCAAAAAGCTACGTAGTTATAGCCGGTTCCCCCGGCCAAACCCTAGCAGACCGCACAATAGAAGTCAACGACCTCCTAGCATCGCCAGAGCTAAGCCTAGATTCAGAATACTACATCTGCAAAAACATAATCCCACCCCTGGAGCGTATCTTCAACCTGGTCGGCGCGAACGTGAGGCAATGGTACGACGAGATGCCAAAGTATAAGCATTTACGCAAGTTGATAAAGTCCAACGACCCTGCCGCCGCCGCTGCCACCGCTGGCGGCGGCGGCGCGCAAAAATCCAGAGCGATAATAGAATCATACATGACCAAATCCTCCGATGTTTGTGCCGTATGCGGGTGCAAGACCCCCAGAACCAAGAACAGTTAGTACCTACCTGCCTCCCCCCCCCTTCTACCGTCCTATTGCTAACTGGATTTTCTTTTTTCTCTTTTTTTTTTTAAAAAAAAAAAAGATATATGCAGAGACTGCACTCAAAACCGTGATGCCTCTATCATTCATGTGCGCACAAAACTTGCGCGCAGTGAGAAGCGGGTGCTGGACTTGCAGGCCGTGTGTAGGTCGTGCGAGGGAAGCTCTCCGGGAGAGGAGGTGGCGTGCACGTCACAGGATTGTGCGGTCTATTATTCGCGCAGGAGGCAGGGCGCTGCGTTCACTTGGGAGAGGGAGAACGTTAAGAGTGTATTGGGCGTTTTGGAAGGGGTGGGGGAGTTGGAGTGGTAAGATGGGGGGAGTGGTTGTGGTGGTGGTGGTGGTGAGCCTGAATTCTGCACGTAGGCCGTAGGCTTGGTTTTTTTGTTTTTGATTGGGTTCGGTAATGTTGTATGGTACCGGTATGTGATTGATTGACGGTGTATATGTTTCATGGGGTATCACTCGGTGCAATCACTGCAGTGGGCGATGGGGGCAGTGGATTTCGATGCCCAGGGGGGATTGGGGTCCTGACTGCTGTATTGGGGACATTGGTGTTATCGGACCTATATATTCGTACGGTGCTAGTAACTTAGTTATGAATGAGATATACGAGCCTATGATGTTGGGTACAAGTCGGATGATGTTCTAAGACCTAGGCTCGTCGCTTTCTAACGCAGACAGCGCGTAGCGAGACGTGTGCGCGGTGCGCAACTGACCGCTGATACCCTTACCGGAGCTGGGTGGCTTGCTACCATTTAAGGCCATCACTTCACTGCCGATACCGGTGACAGTCCCCTCTTCGATTGCCGATGGTAACCCCGGTTCTGACGCCCCGAGTTTGGGCCCAGCAGCGCGATCAGTTTGCCCGTCTGCCGATTCCCCCTCCACATCCTCAACACGGCCCTCCTCCTCCCCACTCTCGGCTTCCCCTTCGCTGTCGCTAGCTCGCTTATCGGCCTCTAACTTGGTATACCTAACCCGCTCATCAATACTCTACTGCAATCGATCACCGCCTGAAGGCGAAGCAAACGCGGAGGAGCAGAGAGAAACGCACTTCCTCTTGGCCTTCTTAGACTTACTGGCCTTCCTTCTCCGATCCCTCTCCGCCAACGCACCAACCCGGCTCTCCGCCCCACGCTCCATAAACTCCAACTTCTCGGCCAATATTTTACGCGCGATCTTGCGGTTCTGAGAACGTGAGCGTGTGGCTTGAGATTTTACTACTATTCCCGTTGGAAGATGCTTCAGCTGGACGGCGGAGGAAGTCTTGTTCTGTTTTGGTTTCTTGTTGGTACTCTTCTTATAATGCAATGTACGAGCACTGTGGTGCAGGTTGGGAATGGACGGAGGCAGAAGAATGCTTACAACTTTCGATACGTTACAAGGCGTTACACCCTCACCTGCGTAAGTAGATTATTCCCTTTGCTACCGCACTACTTCAAGCGGTATCCGAAACTCGCACGGACATTTGTGACTCACTTTTTTGACCTCCTGGGCCGCTATTGTTGATCACGGCGGCAGCAGTGCACACTTTTAAGCTAAGGCCCTCGCACAACGATTTTGCGGAAAGGGGAAGAGGGGGCTGTACCTTCCCTTCAGGAATGACTCTTCAATCTCTTCCTCCTTCACAGATGGTCTTGGTGGCATTGGTTTGCCAAAGCTAGGGGCTGTGAGAGCTATTGCTCGTATTGGGCATATTCGCGGGGGATGTAGGAGTGGGAGGAGAAGGGCTCTAGATGGAAGCTTCTGAAGGATCATTGTGTGTGAGATGGGCGTTGTGTCTGACAGGAAGGTTGGCTGGGGGCTCGGCTGTGCTTGAGGCTCGAAAAAGCTTGGCTGTGCAAGACCGTTTTGCAGGCGGCGCCTTTTGTTTTTGCCTACAGCAGTAAATCCTGTCACAGGCAAGCGCGTTCCAGGGAAAAACTACCGATACTCGAGTGCTGGCATGGGGGCATGACGGGGGTATCGATTGGGACTTTTGGAATACCCCGTACCGGTACCGGTGGATGACTATAAATCTTCTTTCCCTTGAAAGCTTGGGCGTTAGCTCGAGAATGTGCAGTTTTCTGTGCGTGCCCTTACTGCCGGTAGTCCCGGTACAGTACTGCACGCTTAGTGAAGTAGCCTTTGCACTTTTGTATTTCTATCATGTCATAGCACTCGAGATGAGGTCCCTACCAGTATGACACCGGTATTCTGTCTGTATGATATGATATGATACCAGCAACTGTACCAGTACCGACACCTGTACCCTCATTATCTGCAGGGTTGTACCCGTAAGAATCATCAGGGTTAGGTTATCGCACGTTACCGCACAGGTTACCGGTACCTGAGTCCTTGACCCCGTGACAGGCGAGATCATCCAAAAGAGCAGTCAGCCAAGATGCAGCTGAACACCCGAAATCCATTGATTTTTAAAGGCCATAATTATCACATCATACTATGATTCATGCATTGAGACCTGTGACTGTCCGACCCTTACAGTCGCAATATGTTGAGTATAAGGATCGTGCCAACGGCTTCTCCATCATTCCTATCAAAGGATGTTAAGTGGAGTGCATCCCTCTTTATCCCCGCGGCTCACCTCCAAAACGTCAATTTTCAACGAAAACTCTCTTCATTCTCCTCACATCCCTCTTTCTCCCTCTCCTCAAGCTTCCGCCCTAAAAATTATCCTTACAAACACCCCCACCCCTCTGCTCAGTTGATCACTAGAGGCACCTTTCGTACCTCGCCATTCTCTCTTTTCCATTCAAACTCAATCCTCCTCAATTCGGTCACCCACCACCGCCGGTTCTCGGCGTCTACGAAAATAATGGCCGATTACTCTACCACTTTCAAGCCGCAGGATCCAGACGAGGTAAATGGATTAATGGAGCTCCTCAATCGTGCCCAAGCGATGAAGAAAGGCAGTGCCGGATTTTTCTGCAAGAGGAAAACCTACCAAGTCGAAGGCTCCCCTATATCTGTCGACTCCTGGAAGTTCCTGGACCACGAGTACAAGAAGAATGTTCTACCTACCTGCGCTAGAGGCCTATTTACCTGCAAAAATCCCACTACGGGGGATTGGGAGATCGCCAGCAGGGGCTACGACAAGTTCTTCAACATCAACGAGGTTGAAAGGACAAAGTGGGCTTGGATTGAAGAGAATACGAAGGCCCCATACGAATTGACGGTCAAGGAAAACGGTTGCATTATTTTCATCTCGGGATTGCCGGACGATACATTGTTGGTTTGTAGCAAGCATTCACTTGGACCTGGGCTCGATCCGGATAAGTCTCATGCTATCTTTGGGGAGAAGTGGGTAGACCGGCAACTGGAGGAGGTTGGAAAGTCTCGGGCCGAGTTTGCTAGGGCTTTAAGGGAGGCAAACGTTACTGCTGTGGCCGAGCTTTGCGATGATACCTTCGAGGAACATATTCTCCCATATGAAGGGGACCGGGCGGGGTTATATCTTCACGGCGTGAATCTTAGACTTCCAAAGTTTGCAACTTACTCTGCTTCAGACGTGATAAAATTTGCGCAAGACTGGGGTTTCAAGGTGGTAGACTCGTTTGATAAGAGGGATGTCCAGAGCCTTCGGGATTTTCTCGAGGAGTCGGCCGAGACTGGATCATGGGATGGCAAGGACGTTGAGGGATTTGTTATTCGGTGCAAGGCCCGTGATGGACCCAATGGGGAATGGCACGATTGGTTCTTCAAATACAAGTTTGAGGAACCATATCTTATGTACCGTCTTTGGCGCGAATGCACAAAGTCTATGATCGGTGGCCAGAAGCCGAAAATTAAAAAACACAAGGCTATAACCACCGAATACCTGAAGTTTGCTGAAAAATACCTCGAGGAGTACCCCGAAGCAAAAGAAAAATACAGAAAAAATCACGGTATCATCAATCTAAGGAATGCCTTTTTGGAACACAGGGGGCAGAAGGGCAGTGATATCATTAGAGAAGAGGCGGAAGAAGGTACCGGGAGTGAGGGTGCAGATGGAGGGGCCTCCCAAATAAAGGACAATGTGGTTCTAACCCCCACTGCTACACTCGGTTGTGGTAAAACCACTGTTGCGCACGCGCTTCATGAGTTGTTCGGCTGGGGTCATGTCCAGAACGACAACATTACGGGGAAAGTGGGCAAGAGGCGGGCTTTTGCAACCGCTATCGGTGACGCCTTGAGAAAATACCCGGTCGTCTTTGCTGACCGGAATAACCATCAACTCCGCGAACGAGAGCAGCTCATCAAGGATGTATCGGAACTGAATCACAAAACCACGTTTGTGGCGGTCCACTACGTGCACCCGGAGTATCTAATGGGCGAGATTGAGAATACTACCACGGCCCGAGTATTTGGTCGTGGCGATAATCATCAGACCATCCAAGCATCGACAAAATCCAGGCAATCGGTCCAAGACATCGTGAAGGGTTTCCTCCATAGGTTCCAGGGACTTGATCTCGGACGCTTCCCTGACTCCGATTTTAATCTGGCTATAGACCTGGACCCCCAAGCAGACTCGAGGGCAAACTTGGAGGTACTAGTCTCTGAGCTCAAAAGACATTACCCCAACCTGATCCCTGAACTTCCAACACCGGAGGATTACGATAGAGCCATCTTGGCTGCACTCAACCATGCACCTTCACGTCGCACCGCTTCCCGCGATACTCCTCAACTCTCCCACCCCAAGGGTGAAGCGAAGAGCGGGGTTTTGTCCGAGGGGACCTCCTCTGCTGCAGGACCAAGGCAGGCTCCAAGGCGAGAACGGAAGCAACCCGTGCGTAATCAAAAACGTAAGCAAGTCAACTACTTTGGCATCTTTCTCCCAGCCCAGCAAGTATACGCAGCAGTCAACTCGGCATTTGAAGCTCAACCCGAACGCATCTGTGAATTCTGGAAAGAGCTCAACGAGAACGATAGGGTCCAAAAAGCCTTCCATGTCACCCTTTGCCACACATCCGGCCAGAAAAAACATCCAGAGATCTGGAAGAAGTACACAGACCTCCTCCAGTCCAAAGGCGGGGATCCGTCTACCGTCCTTGGGAGGTGCGAGGTAGAGCTCCACTCAATGGCCTGGAACAAGCGCGTGATGGCAGTGAGAGTCCTGTTGTCTGGCGAGTGGGAGTGTGCAAATGAGGCTCCGCACATTACCATTGGCACCGGGAACCCCTCTATCAAACCTTTTGAGTCCAATAAAATGTTGGAGGCGTGGAGTCAGGGTAATAATGATATGTTTTCGTTGGAACTGCAGGGAGTTAAGTTCGAGGGAGAGGTTAGACCTGTTTACTAGGGAGTAGATGGATAGTTTGGAGGCATGTTATTCTATGGGCTTTCCTTTGTTTAGCTTGGCTTGGTCGGTTGTGTGGTCTGGATAGGCTGTTTCTGGGGGTATGCACATAGATGGTGGGGTTCGTCTTTTTTTTTATCCTTCTTACATTGCTCTTTTATTTCTCGTCTAGTCTCCTCTCCTCTGCAAGTAGCTAGATGGCAAGAGCTCTGGATGCTTTGACGCTTCTTTGTCCATTTTTTGCTTCTCCTGTAGATAGTGTTTCCACTTTACAATATCATACTGTTGGTCTACAATTGCACAGATCATCACTCGTCCCCTCTTCCCTACCCTGCAATATCTGGAAGTCTCGCTTCGCAATCCGGGGAACTTTTGCCAAGTCTGGCTTTCCTAGGTCAAATATCATGTACTTAAATTTGCATGGAATGGAGGTGAGCATCACATCGTCAGGAAGGACTCTGGTTAACCTTTTTTTTTTTTTATGCTGGGGGGGGACTACCGGTGATTGGGCTTGCGGTAGGTAACTTGAACGGGGGCCTTAGAATATCTAATCAAGTCCCACCGCCAACCGTTCTAGTATGCTATGAAAGGAGCTAATGCACAGACTCGAGTCCATAAAATTAACTACTTTCTTTTTTTCCAAGAAAAAAAATAAAATAAAATAAACCCCTAGCAAGAGCCCATACAACTAGCTAAACTAAACAAACCCCACAAAAGAGAAGAAAAGGAGAAAGAAAAAAAAAAAAAAAAAGAGAGCCAGAAAACGATACAGGGATTCCCCATCCGGGCGCGAATCCTACCCTTTAGTAACAGGCCTCTGCTCCCTACCCCCGTACCCCCCCCTCCCGGGATCGTAATCGTCCCTGTAATAATCCCTAACCTGCCCACCGGTGGGTCCCCTACCGTACTGCCTCCCCTCCTTGAACCCGGGATCCAAATCGGTGCGGATGATCCTCTCGTCCAGCTTCGTGCCGCCAATGTACTTCATGGCGTCCAGCGTGTCCTTGTGCGTGTAGTACTCGACGAAGCAGAAGCCGCAGGGCGTCTTGGTGAAGCGGTCCAGGCCCATCACCAATCGCTTGATCTCGCCGCACTTGCTGAAGAGTTCGTGGATCTGCTCCTCCGTCGTGTAGAAGGAGAGGTTGCCGACGTAGAGGGTTGAAGCGTCCTTTAGCGGGTCGGGTTTTGGGGAGGCGCTGCGACGGCGCTGCTGGATGGTGTTAATGT
>QLOI01000096.1:0-16669 GCA_003313605.1 Tuber umbilicatum | reverse complement strand
GAAAGGAGAGCAACGAGTGACCAAGCAAGATCAAAACACAAAGTGTGAATATCATCCAAAAGAGCGACGAAACTTACCAGTCTTAGATCGAGGAGTGAAAGGAAAAAAAGAACCCCCATCAGACAATATCCCCCATTTTATGCTGCGCTGTACTGTACCGGTACAGTACTGGAGAAGCTCGCCCACACTTCTCAATGCAAAAATCCCCCTCCCATTACAAACGGCGATAGCACCCCCGACTCCACAACACTAAAATACATCAACCCCCTTTCTTCACCAGACATCAGAGAGAGGAAGAAAACGATCACACAACGCCACAGCCAGCGCTTACCCAACCCAGCCCAATAAACGCAAGTTCCGCAACCACCATACACGTCACCCGAAGGCGAAAGAATCCCAATCTTCACCCCACCATAAATCCACAGGTAATGCCCATTGGGTTGCTCTAGTGAGAGCACACTCCCCGGAAGCACTACAGTCCAGTACAGCACAGCACCCCACAATTCTCAAAGGCATCCGAAACCGAGAAGGAACAAGCCCCGAAACCCACCCTACGGTATCTTAGGATGATACAGTATCATACTTTTGCAAAAGAAAAAAAGTGCCATTACGCCAAAAATAATCACGCCCGCACGCGTACCCCGTCCCAATACAGTGCCCGGATCGAAAATAGGATAGTTACATGTGCAGACTACCGTGCTGTATTAGTCTATGCTTGACTATTAGCATGCACAGCGACAAGTACTAGTACTCGTAGGAACAAACCTCGCGCCAAGACCACCACCTCAACCGGAAAAACCCCACCCCGGTCGAATTCGACGAGTTCAATTTGTACGCAAGTACGATTCCGGTATCATACCGACCATACAACTCCTGAAATGTCGGGAACCAGCGTAATTAATGGGCGCCGCGCATGCATTCGAAAACGTCCACGCTTTCGGCGCTTCTTGGATCCTTGAACATACCAATCCGCGCGGAATCCACAATCGCCGTATTAGCGCGAGCTTGCACGGCGATAGTATTCAACGTGGTAGCGGATAGTACCATGGCGACGGACGGGAACAAATCGTAGGTATCTCCATATTCATTCATCTCCCCTAAGCAAAAAGTATTGTACCATGCGCCGTGCCTCCCATACACTTCTATAGAACAAAAATGAAAATAACGCCAGACATACAGACTAATTCCGATCAGAGTAAATCTCGCCATCCCCCTTCCCAACTAAATTTACGGAATACAGTAGTGCCATAGAGATCCCGCGGCGGCTCGGTAATCGGCGAGAAGTGAGCGAGATGGTCACGGTGGTTTCATTTTCCGTCTTCCTTTTTATAGGAAACGGGATTATCAGGGTGCTTGAATGAACGCGATAAAACTTGCCACTCGGGTGACTTGAGCATTTCCGTCATCATGTGATATAATACACAGCTTCCTGTTAGCTATTGCGTTCGTCTCCGATTCGCTCCACATCAAGCATAAAGTCCGAGGTCAAAAACAAACGAGTGACACTCCATGAATAATACATGAATAATAGAAAACACTTTTGGTTGACTTAACTTATCCTATAATTTGGCCTTTTCTTTTTTTACGAAATAAATAGATAAATGAGGCGGGATAAGAGAGAAAACCAAGACCCGTCCCGTATTGCACCGATATCATGTAAGTACAGCAAGTAAGCAAGCAAAACAGAAGCAAATCAAAACCCAGCCACCCAACTAAGATACCGCATTATCGACCCGTTAAAAGTTCCCTTGTAAATTTATTTTAAAAATGAAAACCGCACAACACCCCATTTGCCTCCAATGATTGTAAAAAATAATGGTATCAGTCCCCTCACGTCTCAAGACATAGCGTATCGAAGGCAAAGGTACACAAAAACACACCCCACGAGTCAACTGGTCCACACCATGTACTCGACGTCGCCACCTTCGATTCCGAGAACTTCGGCAAGGTCTTCGGGTCCATCGGCCAGCGGCGCCCCGGAGGGAGCCCCGGCACCGCTAGCCTCCCCACCCCCCTCCAGCGGGTCTGCTGGCGGCGCCATTGGATCGTCCTCATGGCCCCACCAACCCCATTGACCGAAGGTGGTGTAGTGGCTATCCTCAATGCTGCTATCCTCCCCTTCATAGTCGGACTCGGACTCATCCGTCCAGACCTGACTTATATCCGTTTCCATATCCACGCCGCCGACAGCACAGCGGAGGTCGCGGGCACCAATGTACGACACGCCAGAGGCAACAGGAGTGGATTCATCGGCGTTGTTTGGACAGGTAACGTCGCGCCATTTAATCCAGAGGCCGTTCCAGGCAGGGCACTCATCTTCTGAATTGGATAGCGAAGCTTCGAGCACGGCTTTGTTAGTTTGAAGAATGAGAAAGGGGTTGAAAGGAGGGCAAGCAGCTCACCGGCATCTTCGACACTCCAAACTCCAACAAAGGACCTCTCTTCTAAATCCCACACAGCAGTTTTCCATTCCGCCGTTACACCAAGGTAACGGCCACAACCTGACAAGACTACGTACTTGTCCAAGTCGCCCCATCCTTCCGGGACCGGAATACGTGACGTAGGCCTAGTCATTTGAGCTTCGCCTCCGATATCGCCAAGGAAAGATCCGGCAGCTGGAACGACGTCCGGAGCGGGATCAGGCTCACTGCCGAGATCCCAGACAAACACATTTTCATACCCATAGCGTCTCAAGCGGCCTAGGCGATTCCAATGATAACCTTCATCCGTAAAAGGAGCACCGCTCTCAAGACCTCCCAGACTGGCAACAAGAATACCATCGCCAAGAGCAAAAGAGCACCACATGTAACACTGACGAATGATATTGCGCTCTTCCTCTGCAAGATTAAGTATCTTGACAGTATCTCCAGTTTGTAAGCTCAAGATATGAAATTCCATTACAGCACGATATCTCTCGTGGCTAGAGCCGGTAGCCGGCGTAATGTGGCGTCGTGTGGAATATGCACAAACAGAAGCATTGACTGCAAGGCCATCGTTATCGAGCCAGTATTCGGCAGACGAAACGGAAGGTTTGACAACCATCCTGCGTTGCCATTTAACATCCGAGGCGGGTGTAGACGGAGAAGGTTTCCCAGACGAACCGGAGACTTTGGGCACCCTTCCAGTGAAACAACTGACAGTCGAAGCGCTGCGTCCACTATTGTCATCACAAACTATAAGGTGAGTCCCACAACTCCTGAATTCCCAGCACACTTTAATGTCCCCTGCATCTTCATCCCACATTTCATCCAAATCAAGGGCAGTGGCAGAGTCAAGACTGAGATCCTTAATGCTCCGGGGCATTTTCCATTCCATATTGACGGCAACCTCGTTCCCGTCCGAGCGTACCATTGCGAGTCGTTCCACTACCGCGACTTCCACTTGCCTTCCGACAAGCCTCGGTACTAATCTCAAGTTTGCATCCGAATGTAAAAGGCTCTTCCCAAAACCGACAAGTCCAATGTCCGCCACTTTATCCATGGCCCAAAGAATCCTCTCAGATGTATTCCACGATCCTGAGGGGACGTGCCGTCCACCCTGGTCCTTCGACTCATGTCCCTCCTTCGGACCCTGTGCCGCAAATGCCTCGTATATGCTCGCATAGATGCTCTTTCCCGGTGGACCCCATCTCTGACAATTAATAAATTTATCATCATCGACAGGCCTAATGAATGGGCTCTTGACCCGCTCGGCCAGTTCCACCAGGCTTAGCGGCGCAGGCGCCTCAACCGCTCTCAAAAATTTAGAGCCCTCCGCCTCCTCCTCCACTCTCTGACGTGCTTGTGATTCGGCAGCTAATGGGGATCCAGGGCGGTCCGGGGGTGCCCCACCAACAATAGCTGCCCGTTGAACAGTAATCGTATTACTATTGCGTGACTCGGGAAAACTTCTGGGGTCGTCAGAAAACAGTATCCAGTTCGCAGTCTCCCCTTGGCGGGCGGTGGTATCGGTTCCCGGAGGAAGAGAGTCGCTCCAGCCACACGTCTTGACACCAACATAGGCGATATTGTAAAAGGTCCGAGAGGCCTCAGTGCACGAGTGAACAAAGTCAATTATCCGCACAACCTTTCGGCCCGCAGGATCCACGGATAAAGGCGGCAGAGCACCTGCCTTCATTTCATTCTCGGAAAGAGTAGCAGTACAAAAAGCATCCTCAATTCCAGAGTCATGATTCCCGGGGTTAGGTCCGTACGACGTTGTTGGGCACACTTCTGGTACATGTGTAGTAGACGCACAATGTACCTCGGGGGGAAACCGCTGACGAGAAAGGAACAAGTTGCGAGCCAAAGACTTGTAGGTCTGCTTCCGGGTAGAAGGTGTGATCGTAGTGGGAGGTACGCGGGTTCCCGAGAGAGTGGATGGAGGGAAGAGGAACGGATCGTAAGATAAAAGCGAAAGGGCAGCAGCTTTGTAGATATGCCTAAAGACGAGATGAGCGAATTAAACAGGCCTAAAGAGGATTATGTGGAAATACTTGTCAAGAGTAGGGTCTTCAATGACCCCGTAGAAACCCCTGCATACCAATAAACATGATCTCACAGCGGACGGGCCACCGGCCAAACCGACAAAGGTTAAAATCCGAACCAGAAGCTCAGGAGGTAAACGCGAGATTGGTGGTTGTTGGTACATCTCCGCTGGGTCTGTATGCGTTCCGTTCCGTTCAAAAGTTGTCGGTAAATAGGAGGACTCACACAGCTGGTGGGTTGAGGCGGTAGAAGTACTCTCAATTCCAGGGGCATGAATCAATGCGGGGTCGTGGAAGTGCAACATATTGAGGGGAGTGGTGTTGAAAAAAAAAAAAAGACCTTGGTGGGGGCCGGACAAGGTGCAAGGAGAATATCAATGGAGTTGTGCAGGGGATGCAGAGCCAGCCCAACAAGAGTGCGCGGGAGCCGAGCGAATCCTGCAGCTCAACGTTGAGATAAGACAGTGCCAAAGCAAACAATAGAGGTAGAGATCGGTGATGGGTAGGGAAGGAGCAGATTAGGTAGCAATACCGAAGGGCAGGGCAGGAGGAGGAGATGTGGTGGTAGTGGAGCGGGCAATGTAAAGGTACAGTACCGCACAACATTGAATGGTGTGCTTAGGGCAGGCGTGTTCAGTGACTTTTCTGACTTTTTTTTTTTTTTTTTTTTTTTACCTCCCCTCACCTCTTGCCCTTCTGTTTCCTCTCTTTTACCTCTCGTCTCTAAATCGTTATTTTCCCCACCACCACTGCTTATTTATTTTCATTTTTCCCCCTCCTCTCAGAGACCGAAATACCCCGCCTGTGTGGCTACTACGCGGGTATCACTACAAGTACTTGTACAGTGGGAGAAGGGTAGAGGATGGCCAAGCCAAATATCTACGAGTCTTGCCTAGAAAGCTTAGAGCCTAGTGAGCTCTTTAGTGGACAAAGGTTAATAGCATACGAGTACGGTGGCTCGAAGAAAGCTGCAGAGAAGGGCGGGAAAGCACACACATGCATACGCCCGCCGTGACCAGACTTATCATCTTGGTACCAGCAATTTCAATTGTTCCAATACAAGACAAGCACTCGAGTAACAGGGTGCTGGTATGTTTAGCGGCTGGCAGAGATAAGTTGAGGGACAATTCGCGAGCACTATGCGAAACAATACGGGGAGAGACAAGAGGAGATTAAAAGAGACAATCCCAGGAATTGTTTCTCAGCCTCAGTGCCTTACCGGTATGCGTGTCTCTCTGTCCGAGCCGGTCTCCGCACGTCTCCCTGACCATCATCTCCACCCGGTGAAGGTCCATTCACCGACGCATGATACCACCCGTCCCTTAACCTCCAAACCCCACATCCGCCTTTCTTACCCCCTCTCTTCGCATCCATTCCCACCTCAACACCATCCCAATCACTATATCACAACCAGTGACGATGCATGAATGGGGCGACCAGCTAAGGGTTCGATAATTTCAACAACACATTCCACCGATTCGCTCTCCCAGGAAATGATAACAGCGAGCAAAAAACAATACCGTACGAGTACAGTACCGTACTGGTACAGTACTCGAGAGTACTGTGGAGGGAATGTACCGGCAATAATAATGATATTAATAACAACAACACAACGCTTCCCCACCCATAACACCACGGGACATCTCACAATTCCGCTCCTCTGGGTACTGTACCACCGTACCGCACACAAGTACCGATAGACCCATCCAACAAAATCCCGCTGTATGACGTAGCAATACTCCTATGAGTACAATATCTGATACCGGTAATTATTATGATATGTTCTCTCCTCCTTTCATCCCTTCCCGTCCCATCTCTCCCCGTGCTTCCTCCGCTTCCCAGCCGTGTTTCTCTTCCCCCGCTTTCAAATGATGGCCACGTGACTCGCCTAATTTTTCTCCTTCCACCTTGCCCTACGACCATTTCCTTATCCTACCCGGCGCCTGGTTGACGGAATCGGACGATACCTACCCGTTTCCGCCGTAGCCGATGGATATCGGTGCGATATCACAACTCTCATTCTTCCGAGTCCCGTGTTGAAGTATCATACTTGTACATCTTCAGGTACATGCCGGTATCATAAGAAATGCTGTTCCCTCGGAGGAGACTTTGATACTGTGCTCGTACTCGTACCTTAACTTGACCCGTTAACGCTCCAGACCACCTACCGGTAGCCGAGATATCATGGTCATATCACAATTATTGCAACGGTCAGTTGTGGCCTTGGCGGCCGGCCCCTGCTTACTGCTTACAACGTGGAGTGCCGGGCGCTTCCACCGCACGAGGTGGTAGAGATACGGCAGTACCGGTATTACTCTCTCTCCCCTACAGTAATAGTACTGTACCGCACGACGCCATACCGGGCGACATAACAGAACCTACTCGTACGGCCGCCACCAATTTCCTCAGAAGAGGGCAGCATCACAAGCCCGTGTCGCGTTGTGGTACAAGACATCACGAGCTGCCCAATCCTCACCCCCTGCTCCCGGTCCCTGTTACTCGTGCTTGCGCTACACCTTGCCCTGCAATTCAACCGGTTGTCAAGACAGATAATCGCTGAGAAAGGTCAGTCCCCCACCTCCAAGGGTTGGGATTGACGATATTCGGTGTTCCACACTGCGCACCTTATGTAGTACTGAGACCTCTTTCTTTTTTTTTAAAAAAAAAAAAAAAAAACTCTCCATGTGCTGTCGACAGTTCACCAATGCATCGAGTCTATCCTCGAGATAAGGCGAATGCCAAAATCATCTCATTCGGTGGCGAACGTCAAGTGGAGCCTCCGTCTAATGGTGCGATGCGAGACACAATGCGTGTTTTGGACATCCGCTCTTTTTCTATGCAATTGCATTGCTCTCGCTCCATCTCACCTTGACATTGTTTTCATCTCGTCAGGGATAATGCCTACCACCTTCTGAGGGTTTTACCTCCGCCCTCCAATACAAGCCACAGTTCAAACCTCTTTCTTCTAGAAGGAGAGAGTGATGCATTTCTTTTGAATAATTTCCAACCATCGCGTTCCACATTCGAGTGAGACGGCGTGACCAGCGGCTGAAATCCCTGATCTCACTGCAGATCGATACAAGTGGCAAGCAACCCCCTGCCGATGCCTCCAGATGGGGAAAAGGGAGGACCCTTCCTACTCCCCCGAGTTTACCAACCCCTCCACTGCCGCATCAGAACCCGCTTTGTGCAAATCTCCGCGGCTGGCCGTCCGCATTTTTATGTTTCACGACATTGATGCGCGAATATTGGCTGTTTGTTTGTTTGTCAATTCGCTCCTGTGCGGCGCTGATTCGTGAGGCATTACCCGTACCTGTGGGGCTTCTAGAAGGTTGGAGGTCCGTCGTAAAATGGTGGGGTTCATATCATTGAACATCACTCGCGCGGGGTGTCGGGTTGCATCGGTTTTACGGCGATTCGGTGGATGTTTTTAGATCTCCTCCTAGAGTCTAGACGTGTCTTCCACACGGATCTGCGGGGGTTTGATTTTCGGGGATGGCGGTGTTTGCGTTATCATGGGGATGGTACCTTTTTCGCACGCCACCCGTGCTGGTAGTGCTATGTCTCAACGCCGATACGCACTTTACTTCTCCTCTAACCGAATCGCCCCCTAGCCATCGCTCGACCCAACCGGGCTTTCCATGTGCTTACACCGAGTGCAATTCACCAACTACCGTGCTCTGGTGGATTTGGAGTCCGCATTTCCCAAGGAAACCATTCTGAACACTCCTGCACTACAGGTAGGTTCTCGAGAGCAGTTCAATTTGGGATCCCCGACTTGCCCGTCTCCATGAGCTTGAGGTCAGCTTTCGGTAAGCCGTACTCATCCTGCTTCTGCTCTACTTTGATTTATTAGTGCATTTCTGCTATCTCTCTAGACAGAGCACAAACACCAATCCGAGCACAGCTAAAAGTCTCTCATGTTGTGTCAACTAACCATCTGCCGTTTCGTATATAGACGTATCCAATCGCCCCAGATTCCCACCCGTAGCAACCCAGCACCCAATACTACACGCACCAAAGTGTGCCGTGAGCATGGTGTGCGGTGCACACCCGAGGAGCACAACATAGGCCAAAGCTTCTCTCAGTTCCCCTAGAGCCACAACTTCTTTACTCGCTAATTCATAGACTATCCGGATGCCCCGGTATTGGTAAAGGTCTGCATTGGCGCCGAGGCGTCCAGGTGCTTTGTAGATCGGCAATTCGATTCCGGTTGATTCATGCAGGTTTCTGTTTTTATGTGCACCTAAGAGTTTTGCGGCCCGGAGGGTGGGGGGGATGTGATGAAGAAGACTCAGTAATAGGAAAAGGAATTATCCGGCAATGGGTATATGTCTATTTGCCGCGAGTTTCTGCTAATTCGTGATGTCTTTCGTCCCCTGCCCCACCCTTCAGCGAGGCCTTACCTAGTATATGTTGCCTACAGTACCACCACTCAATCTTCACTCAGTTTCGAGGTTCTTTTTTTCTCTCGGAAATTTTACCCATCAGTCTACTCTGGCCACCCGGGACAACGAGGTGCCACTGCGCTAGTAGTTTATTCGGGATCATCCCGGCCTCAGATACAGTACCATAGACAACCCAAGCGGACAGGAAACCATCACCAACCCTCACTCGGGGTCACGTGAGGTGTTGGAATAACATTGTTCCGGGCGGGAAGGGGCTGGCAAAACAAGACTTTTTTGGGCCAGGGGATACTGCAAACAGAAGGGGCAAGGCTGTCGCCACGTGCCACATTCATTACTGAAAATAGGTTTACGGGGCGCGTGTAGAAACAGAGATGTGTATTGGTGACGCCGGTCAACCGAGTAAATTTTTAACTGAATTAAATGTTGAGCATTATACGGTGGTTTTTTTGTAGTTGTCGTCGACCTATCCGAAGAAATGCCGGAGAAAGTGAGAGACGGTTTTCTTTTTCCTTTCCCCGCTGTTGTTCGTTGTTCCTTCCAATTTTGCTGTCATAGCAGACAACCCCTCACTGGAGTGAACCGGTAAATCCCCCTCCTTCCTCTCAACCCCCACCATTCCCCTATCATCCCTATCATAACACCTTCACGATACAGAGGTTCCACTCGAAAGGTGGGCAATCCCCTTTAGCCCTTCCCTTCCCTCTTCCTTTTATGGGAGTTGATGGGAAATTTCCGACCATCCATTTATCGCGTTCACAACACTTTACTGACCGGGCGCTAGCATAGGCGCGCCGTAAGACTGAATTGTGGCGGAGTCGACTTCTAACAACGCCAGCGAACGAAGCCGCGAGGACGAAGCTACGCGAAACGATTGACGCTTTCTTCACAGCAGCTAGCAAAGGGGCGGAAGACCTTGGTGAGTCCCCCAACCCTCCATCCCCCAAACCCTTAATCCCTTTATACGAGGGCCGTTTCCCTACCGGCTTTCCCCAATAATACTATATTATTCATTCTCTCCGGCAATTAACAAGCCGTAGACATTCCTTCCTATTTTCCGCCGGACAAACTATTCTCGAAGCAAAGGCTCGGTGTGACGGAGACAGACAGCCAAGAGAAATCCAGATTCCAACGGAGGGAGGCCAGACCACAGAACAAAGGAACCGAGGATATCAACACCCCCGCTATCCCCTCCTAACACTTCGTTCCACCGGTCCGGAAACACACCGAATACTCTAACGGTACTGCAGCAACCACTCGCACTAGTATTCATCAATACAAGGTTTGTTTCCCTTTCCGCTGTGATTTCCATCTATCCCACATACGCATCATGTATTTTGATGGAGGCCCCATCGTTATTTATCGCCGGATTCTACCTTCATCTCATTATTCCATCAATTTATTCTTCTTTTCATTCACCCCGCACCTCCCTCTAGAGCCCCCCTCCTTGTTCGGGTGTTATGAAATTGTGGGGTTTGATAGCTTCTGTTACTCGGCAAACAATAAGCCCCTCAGCCTGCGCCATGCGGTAGGGCCGGCTATTGGGACCCGCTTCGACTGAGTTCTCACCCCTCACTTGCTATTACTTCCTCCACCTCCCTCTTCTTCCTTCTCCCGTACCCTCTTTCCCCCCTCTCCCCATCCTCACCTCTCCCATTCCACTCTCCCTCCTCGACCCCCTTTGTCCATAATCTCTAAGAGGGGTCTCCGCTCCTTTATTGGTTTCTGACTTCATAGCTAGAGCGCTCGTTATTTGACAGGCACATCCTTATTTTGTCAGTTACTACCCATTCGTCCCTTCTTACCCGCAGCTCGCATCGATACCCGAAACCATCAACGCGCTTCCCCTTCCTCGATTCCTTGCTCATAAATCCTCCCGCTTTGCCGCTTTGTAACGATTTCAGGAAGCTGACATGTCGGAACCAGTGCTTGTGCATTAGAGGTCTTATCCTGCCTTAGATTCTCCCAGCGCTAGGCTCGCTTCCGGAACTAATTTTTCCATCCCTACAACTACCTTCCTCCCTTTTAACGAAAGGAGGTTGAGATATTTCTCCCCTTTTATTTCTCGCTTTCCCTCTCAGCGTACCCCCCGTTATAAAATTTCGTGAACCGGCATTTGCGAGGAACAGCGGGAAGAACAATGTCTAGACATAATTCTTCCTCAAGGAAAATTTCCTTCAATGTTAGCGACCAGTATGAGATCCAGGATGTTGTCGGCGAAGGAGCTTACGGAGTAGTTTGGTATGTTTTTCATACTTTATCTGATCCGGTGGAGATGCTGATGGTTTCCTGACTAGTTCGGCACTTCACAAACCCTCGGGCCAAAAGGTTGCAATTAAGAAGATTACTCCATTTGACCATAGTATGTTCTGCTTGAGAACTCTTCGCGAGATGAAGTTGTTGAGATACTTCAATCATGAGAATATCATCAGTATTCTGGATATTCAGAAGCCAAGGAACTATGAGACATTTACCGAAGTCTATCTCATCCAGGTTCGTGATTTGTGTACCCGACGGGGAGTAGTTTACCTCTGCTGACCGACAATGGGAAATAGGAGCTCATGGAAACCGATATGCACCGTGTGATTCGTACGCAAGATCTTTCGGATGATCATTGCCAGTACTTCATTTACCAGACCCTGCGTGCGCTGAAAGCCATGCATTCGGCCAATGTTTTGCACAGAGATCTCAAACCTTCGAATTTGTTGCTTAATGCAAACTGTGATTTGAAGGTTTGTGATTTTGGACTTGCTCGATCCGCTGCCAGCACTGAGGACAACTCTGGTTTTATGACTGAATACGTTGCTACGAGATGGTACAGAGCTCCAGAGATAATGTTGACTTTCAAGGAATACACCAAGGCTATTGATGTTTGGAGTGTGGGTTGTATTTTGGCGGAAATGCTGAGTGGAAAGCCACTCTTCCCGGGAAAGGATTGTGCGTGGTGATACCTTATCCCATCTTCTGGAAAAATTCTTAACAGTGGTTCGGCAGATCACCATCAGCTCACTTTGATTTTGGATGTTCTTGGAACACCTACCATGGAAGATTACTACGGGATTAAATCTCGTCGTGCGCGTGAATACATTCGTTCACTTCCGTTCAAGAAAAGAATTCCCTTCTCTGCCATGTTCCCCAAAACATCTGCCTCGGCACTAGATCTTTTAGAGAAGCTATTGGCCTTTAACCCCGCAAAAAGGATTACTGTCGAGGATGCTTTGAAGCACCCTTATCTTGAGCCCTACCATGATCCTGAGGATGAACCCACCGCACCGCCAATTCCCGATGAGTTCTTTGACTTTGATAGAAGAAAGGATGAGTTGAGCAAGGAACAGTTGAAGAGTAAGTTTTATTTCCTTACTGCCCTTCGGGGGGATGATGTTGAGGCTAACGTTTTTTCCCTCTCTTCAGTGCTTATCTATGAGGAGATTATGCGGTAAAGGTGACATTGGATCTAATGCCCCAGATGTTTGAGAGTGAGGGGAGCCCTGGGCTTTGATTTTTTTCTCCTTTGGGATTGATGTTTACATCTTCTGTTTTCTTTGACTGATCATACCAATGGATTCGTGATCCACGTTTCGTATCTCGGAAATTCCTCTTACTGTCCCACCAATGTTTATTTCATCCTTTTCCTTAGCCTTTTTGTTCCATCAGGTTCGCGAGAGGGGGCTTCATCACTTGTGGGAATGAGCGGATGGGGAAATAAAAGTCAAACTCTCACGAGCTACACGTAGGCTAGGATTGATATTTGATGCTTGCTCGTAGAACGATTCAATCACTCGGACGGGATCATGTGTTGCAATAGTGAGGTCTTTTATTTATTTATTTATTCTCACTGCGCTTTCCCACTTTCGCCGGGAGGACTGAAGTTTCAATACAGGTATTACGTTGGTACTCTGGTCGGAACGGATCGCTGCAGGGATTATGAGGGAACGGCTAGTAGGGTGACTTGGCGTGTCTGAATAGGTTGACAGCATGAGCATTGTACTAAAGAGCGATCTCAGCAGCGGGCCGGGGGAAGAAATTGTGGTATTGTTGGGGATTAGTTGGTGAGTAAGCTTGCTAGAGAATACTATAGGTGCCAGATAAACAAATTTGATTTAACGAGTGACTGGAAGTGTATGGGAGAGGAAAAGAGTGATGGTTAGTGAGGAGGTTTTTTTTTGGAGCACAATGACGTAACCTCTGCCCCTCCGTCCTTCTTTCTTTCTCCCTCCACTCCCTTTCCCCTCGTTATTCCCTTTTTTCACTCTTATTTTTCCTCCTTAACTTACCTTTGTTCAATCAATATATCAAATAACATGGGGGAGGCTAGCTCTACCAGTGCACCGCCTCTTGAGGCTTTGCTAACACAGCGAATTGCCTCCTTTACTTTAAACAAACCACATGAACCCTTTCCACTCGCAAACGAGGTATCAATCCCAAAGACGTTTGCTCCTACAGATGCTCCGCAAGGATTACCTCTCACTGGTCGTGTCATTTCTGCCGCATGCTTCCTACCCTACACACTTGACTATCGCCACGGGGGAGAGTGGGAGGTTGGCAATAGAAGTGGCTCTTCAGCGCTCTACGACTCTCTCAGGAGGCTCGGCGATGGCGGCTGGGAGAGGGTGCTCGTCGGCTGGACTGGAGAGGTTCGGGAACTCAAGGGGGAGACAAATCCGGGGGTTGGGGGTGACGGCATGGGGTCCGAAAGCATGATTCAGGCCAGAGGGTTGAAGAGGGCTATGAGTTATCATGTACCTCCGCCTGTTCCTGTGATCAATGATGGTGGGGATAGGATGACTATGAAGGGGGCTTATGGGAGGGAGGAAGAAGACGAAACTATTAGGATTAGTAAGGAGGATAGGGAAGCGGCCGAGATAGCGCTCGCTGAGAAAGGCAAGGAGAATGGATGGGGTGACATCAAGCCTGTGTGGTTAGGTGATGAGGAGAAAGGGTTGCCCATTGCTGGGGTTGATCGGTGGAGGGACTATGCCGAGAGAGGTATTTGCCTTTAGGCGGACGTTGAATAGGACGTGGGTACTAACTTCAACGCAGTGATTTGGCCGTTGTTCCACTACATACTTCCTCAACACGTTTCATCAAAGGAGGAAGCTGCTCTGGAGGAGAGAGCTTGGTGGCGTGATTACCGCCTCTTTAGCGATGCCTTCGCAGATGCGATTCTCAAGGTTTACAAAGAGGGGGACATTATTTGGATTCACGACTACCACCTGCTCATGCTCCCAGAGCTACTACGTCAACGTCTTGGCAAGAGTGTTTATATTGGATTGTTTGTCCACACTCCTTGGCCAACGAGTGAGATCTTCCGCGTCCTCCCCAGGAGAAAGCCAATTCTCGCGGGAATGCTGGCTTCAAACATGGTCGCCTTCCAGTCTGAAACTTATAAGCTACATTTCATCATGTGTTGCAAGAAGCTGCTGAATCTGACAGAGAGCTCCAATGGGGAAGGAAGGGCAACAGGAGTCAACGCATTTGGTGCGCATTGTGCAGTCGAGGCCTTGCCGATTGGGATCAATGCGGAGAAGGTTCTCAAATCAGCAGAGGGCCCCAACGTCGTGGCGAAGATGAAGACTATCAGAAAGGCGTACAGGGGTATGCACATTATTGTTGGTAGGGATAGACTCGATAGTGTTCGAGGAGTGGTGCAGAAACTGAGGGCATTTGAAATGTTCCTAGAGAGGTATCCTGAATTTATTGGACGGGTATGGTTGTGTTCCGGCTGTCGGTTGAGAAACAGTATCTGACGTTGGGTTAAAGGTTGTATTGATACAAGTAACTTCCCCATCATCGCTTTCCCAATCCTCGACCATCGAGCATCAAGTTGCCGAACTTGTCTCTCACATCAACGGAAAGTATGGGTCTCTGCATTATTCACCAGTGCACCATCATCCACAATATCTCGAGCCGGACGAGTACTTTGCACTGCTCCGAGTCGCCGATCTGGGATTGATTACTTCTGTTCGCGATGGGATGAATACCACCTCTTTGGAATATATCATCTGCCAGCAGGAGACGCATGGACCTGTGATCTTGTCAGAGTTCACGGGAACCGCCGAGAGCCTAACCGACGCAGTGATTGTGAACCCGACCAACACCCGGGGTGTGGCAGACGCAATCGCAACTTGCCTTAACCTGACCCCCGCCGATAAGAGCAAACTTCAAAGCAAACTCTATAAATACGTGATTACAAACACGGTACAATCGTGGAATAGCGCCTTCCTCAGAAAACTTACCATGGAACTCTCTTACAACCAGAATCGCCCGCTCACGCCCGCTCTCGACCTAAAGAGATTATACACCACGTACAATGAGACGGACAAGGACTTGGGTACGGGAGAAGTCGGCGAGCGGATCTTCATGCTTGACTACGACGGCACATTGACCCACATTGTGGACGATCCGGTGCAGGCCACGCCCTCCGACAAAGCCGTCAGGTGCATCAAGAAGCTCGCGCAGCAACAAGGGAACAGAGTCTGGATAATCTCCGGCCGCGACCAAGTGTTCCTGGAAAAGTGGCTCGGCCACATTGGCGAGCTGGGCCTCAGCGCTGAACACGGCTGCTTCATGCGCAAACCGGGCTCCGACGAATGGATCAACCTGGCGGAGGAGATGGACATGTCATGGAGCGCTTTGTGTATCGATATATTCAACCGGTATACCGAACGCACGCCCGGTACGTCGCCCCCGGTTTGTTAAAGGAGGAGAATGCTAATGAGAGTTGAATATAGGTTCCTTTGTCGAACGCAAAAACGTAGCGGTAACTTGGCACTACCGTCGTTCTGACCAACAACTCGGCGAATTCCAAGCAAAAGAGTGCATGGTGGAACTAGTATCCGCGATGAAAGAGCGAGACTACGACGTGGAAGTGATGACGGGCAAAGCAAACCTGGAAGTCCGTCCGCGCTTCGTCAACAAGGGTGAGATAGCAAGGAGGCTGGTTGCTGAAACAGAGATTACGCCTGCTATGGTGTTTTGCACGGGCGATGATACTACTGATGAAGGTATGCTCCACTCCCGCAATTCTTGAAGATTGGAGGGGGGCTAATGGTTGCGGGGGAGGAATAGATATGTTTCGCGCGCTCCAGCAATCAAACTTGCCCAAGGAGAGACTATTCACCGTGACCGTTGGCCCGTCGTCGAAGCCGACTGAGGCTAATTATCATCTACTCGAGCCCGATAACGTGATTGAATGCGTAGAGTTGCTGGTTGGGACGGTGAAGCCGAAGGAGTTGGGGATTATTGTGTAGGGACTTGTGGCGCTGTAGGATACTATGATTGATACATTGATACTCGCGGGGAGTGCTAGAGATATTTTATACACAATTACCAACCACTAGTTTTCCCATTCCAATCTACGAGTGATCAAACATGACCCATCCCCACAAGTCACCGGCCCAAACTCCCCAGCGCCCCAACCATAACGGCAGCCTCAAGCCCCCCCTCACCCCCCTCACCTTCCCTCCCTTCCATACCCATACCCCTAAGAACACAAGTCCTAACCCCGTCCCGCACCCTCTCCTTTCCAGCCCTCAATATCCTCGCGCTTGCGCCACCCCTAAGCACGACGTCGCGAACCCTCGGTTCCCAACCCGCCGCCACGCCGCGCCAAAACCCCGTCGTTAGGCGGCGCATATCTAGTTCGGCGAGGACGGTTTGCACGAGGCCGACGCCGTCAAGGTAGCCCTCGATGGCGGCGAGGGAGAGGCAGCGCAGGGAGACCTCGGTGAGGGCGCGGTCGAGCGTTGTCAGCGAGGTTAGGGCGCGCGTGAGGAGGGCGGTGCTGGCGGTTGTGTGG
>QLOI01000094.1:0-29612 GCA_003313605.1 Tuber umbilicatum | reverse complement strand
CTGCACTTTCTGAAGAACAAAAGAAACTAAGAAACCAAAGCATGCCGAGCTGCATTTCCAACATCCCCTAACCCTTCTCCATCAATCACTGATTTGAGCCTCTTCCCTCGGCGAGCGATGGTGGTTTCTCGGAGGATTGCCTCGATGTGGAGAGAAGCTAGTAGGAATCTAGATTCGAATATGTCAATCATTAACCTCATGAAACATCGCCCTTGCCCTCGTTCCTACATACGTTTCTGAGCTTATTCCGGCAATGCTCTCGATAATATTTGCCTCCAGTCTGCTGCTCATTATCTCCGGCGCAGTGTCTTTCCTGAGTTTCTCGCGCAGATATCTGACAACACCATCTTCCATAGGTCGGATTGATATGAAGCCTACTCCAACCAATCTCCTCTCGATTTCGCTACGGATGTGTCGTCGTCCGGTCATAAGTAGACGAGTATCTGGCGACCCTTGGAGAATCTGCCCCAGCGATTCAAGAACTTCCACTCGATGCTCTGGCACACATTCGTCTAGAGCATCAACACATATAAATGTGCGCTTTGTGGCTGCGATGGTCTGGAACATCTTCAAAATCCCAGAAACCTGGAGCCCTCGGCCCCCAATGACCTTTTTCTGGTTTCGGAAACTCCGGACTACTGTGTCCGGAATCCCCTCCAATCCGCTAACGAGCTGCCTTAGAAGGGATCCGAGCATGTTTATTGGTGACTGCTCATTCCGTGCAGCAAAGTCGAAGTAAAAGCAGGTAACGGCGGTATCGTCCACGGCCTCGTCGCATAACTTATCTATGACTAGGGAACTATCATCATACCCCGTTAGCCACGCCTTATCAAATCTCCTGCCAAGATGCACACTCTCTTACATGATGTAGCTCTTCCCCACCCCCGGATTGCCGTCGCAAAATAGGGCTGCCCGCTTAGATTTATCCTCCCTACCACCGCTATGCCATCGTCTGAATTCCTCGGTTTCCAGCAGCCAGTCTCCCACACTATCCACCCGCTGGGCTGCGATGTCTCGATGCCTTACCCATGGCTCTAACGGAGAGAGCCACGTTAATATCTTAGACTCATCATCGGGGGCAGTGTAATTAGTGATAATATTATTGAAAGAATTATTGTTATTGCTGAAAGATTGTGACATGTTCCGTTCTCCGCTCGAACGTTGTCGGGGGCAGAGTGTTGATGAACTTTGGGGTTGTTTCCGTAGCCACTTGAATGGTGAAACTGATGAAAAGCGGGGTTGATATTGCAGCCTTGCGCTTACCGACCACGTTCGAATCCGGCCATGGGAGCACTGTAACACAAGCGCCCATAGACCTCCAGCTTACTGTACCAAGTACAGTATAGGATTAGGATGTAGCGACCTTAAGCTGAACTATACTACTCCGTGCCTTTTGTTTGGCATATCTCGAATTACTACAAATTTGAAGAACCAATACCGGCTCTATTATTCAAAAATCTTTTCAATATCTACTTATTCATTCAAAAATTAACTTATGTCTTATTCTAGCATGCCATATCGACGGAGGTCATAATTACGCGACAGTATTATATTGGTACTGTGCCTCCGCAAGCGCTGCAACACATATACTACATAGTACAGTACCTCTATTGAATAAATTGGTGTATCTTCATAACGAACGACAACAATGATGGCGATAAAATATAATAGCCCTGCTCCCGAAGAGAGAAAGTGAGGGTGTACAATGTGCGGTCCTGTAACGAGTTTTGTTGCGAATGGATCAGATATCTTGAGTTAGGGTACTGCACAGTACATGTGTTGTAACACCTGCTGAGGTACAGTACCTACTGTCGCGTAATTATGACCCCGTCGATACCTCGATATCGCTGGTCAAGCGTGGGCCAAGCCAAGACGTCCCAGTCTGTGAGGAAACCTGCGCAGATACAGTATCATAGCCCAAGTTTTGTAAATTTCGCTAGCAAGGGTTGTTCGGCTGGTAAGGGGTGAGGGGATCAATTGGGTAGCCAGTGCTAGCCACGATACCCAATCAGTTCGGTAGGATATGGATTTTAGATGAACCCCCCTTCCTGCCCAAGTCTACCGAAGCACCGTACTCAACAGCTTCGTTTCCTTTTCTGGTGATTCCTTCTCCCTATCGACAGGATCCGTGAAGGACAATCCAAATCAGTCAATTATTGAGAGACGGATAAGATTTATCCTCCCTTAGGACTTGACCGGTCGCACCAGTTCGAGCTATGCGCCATTATAAGTAAGCTAGACCGGGGTGTCCTATTGCCGACCCTAGTGCTATTAAAACATCTTTTGCAATGAATAATTCACCCCTCATCACAGGTAGCTAGATAATCACTATCACATAATAGAGCTTGTTTCCACTATTGTTTGACCTTTATCCAATCTACATTCCCAATTTTCTTACTCTCTTCCTACGGGTAGACCCAACCGACTCGACGTTAACTCTCGCCGGGTTCCCTCGTTTTCGATCGCCATTAGCCCATTGGAATGCTTGAATTGAAGAACTGGACATACCGGTAGGCGAGTTACACACTTCCGGTACATGGGTTCTGGCATGATAGCGCAATATAGCATCAGCGGTATCAGATCTAGTCGGCCGAGCTCGTTGTACCCTTAATCTAAAAGTCGATAGTCGTTTGGGGGCGATTCGACGGAGGAAATCGGCGGGTAGGTATGAGCACTGGGTACTAGTATGAGACACTACGATATCGGGGGAATAAGTTACACCCTGTTACAGTATCTGTTGCTTACTGCTATTCCAACATGGCGCGGTTGTAGTATCGTAAAGGCGAGCAAACCACTGCGGGGGGAAAATTGCGATAACCTCATTCATACTTGCCCTACTTCTATTAACGACTGAGAACTATACTCAAGGCCCGCGGACTACCCATAGATTTATTTTTTCCCCTTCTATCCCAGACTTCGGTAGCAAAACTGCGTATCATAGATCACCGATGAACTGTACGAATATTGTTAACTGTTGCGGTTAGACAGTTGGAGATTAACTTATAGTGGATTCCAGAAGTTGCGAGAGTCGGAAGGATCATCTGGGAGTGTGATGGATTGTTTTAGAACTTTCGCGATTTCCGAAGCTTTTCCAGACATGTCTTTCCCTCGCTATCGCAGGAGTGTGCGGAGGGATGTGGGCATGTGTGGAGAACCAGAGATGTTGGAAGGTTAGGGTGCTTCGATCTGTTTATGCACCTGTCTTTACTATTGGTTTATGAAGCGTGATGAATGAGTGCGGTAGAAGGAGAGAACGAGGCTGTTTACCATACCGCCACTATCTCTCTTCTACAGTGCCTAAATTCAGAGCAAATATTGGCACTACGCTGTCTACTGCTGCGCTATCTATCTCCCGAACATACCCACTTTAAAAAATATGAATAGCCGAAACTTTGTAAGTTATGCAACCAAAACTCCCGGCGCAGCGGTGGTGGGTTTGAGATGTTGGCGTATAATTCTACTATGGATTTCCTGCAGCTTGCCTTCGGGCAAATTTAGTGGTCCCGCTCGAGAACCGCATGGGTACGGGGCAGCTCGCCTGCATGGTGAGGTGGGGGAGGTAGGGAATCGGGGGGTTCGGTGGAACGGTCCGTGGTATTCAAGCGCAGATGGTTAAATCAAATGCTAACTTATACCAGACACAATATTATTTCGGAACCAAAGCGTTTAGAGCTGATAGCCCTTTTCGCGGGAATTTACAGGAAAGTCTATGCTAGGTCCTCTGGTATCAGGAAGAATGGTCTGCATCCTTTAAATTTATCCATCTATCCATCAATCTATCGGTAGCGGGAGAAAACATCGGGGAATGTAGGAAAGGAAGACTTTGTAGCAAGAGATCTATCCAACTACGAAATGATGGAGAAAAATAGTCTAAGTGATAAATGAAATAGTACACCGGCAGCTGTGGTATAAGAATAATGAGCAAAAATCTACGATCCGTCATACATAAACATTAACAAATATGCGAAGGTTCCGGGGGTATACATCTACTTACAGGTGGAATTTCCGCTGGTGGTAAGCGGGAAGAATTTCAAGGTCATATTATAGGAGCGATGGAAACGTCGGAGGAGAGGAAAGAGGATAGGGGGCGGCGCCCACGTATACTAGGCTCCCTGGAGGTTGAGCAAGGAGAGCACCGGGGAAGGAGGAAACCCAGGTGATTTGAGGGTGATCAACCGGGTATCCCGCGCCTCTATGGTACCTTTTAGTTCTGTCACACTGGGTGGGGCAGAAGCTTATCCGCGCCTTGTGGAGACTCCTGAAGTTCTAGTAGCTTCACTACTCATACATGCCCCCTCACGGACAACAACTCAAGTGGTGCGTAGTCAAACTTATCTGGGCGGTTGGGGTCGACAACTCCCCGTTTTAGTAGTAGCTTAGCCGCTGCTACATGTCGCTCGAGGGCAGCACACCAGAGTGGAGTTTAATTATTTTCATCTGGGTGATCAGGGTCAACATCTTCCCGTTCCAGTGGTAGATTAGCCACTGATTCATGTCCATCAGCAGCAGCAGACCGGAATGGTGTTCGATTATCCACGTCTGAGCGACTGGGGTCGACATTTTCCCGTTCCAGCAATACCTTAACCACCCCTTCATGTCCCTTGAGAATAGCATATCCGAGTGGCGTTCAATCATTCTCGTCTAGGCGATTAGGGTCAACATCTTTCCGGTTCAGAAGTAGCTTCACAACTCCTTCGTGTCCGTTATCGGCGGCCCACGAGAGCGGTGTAGCGTCCTGATTATCAGGTCTGTTGGGGTCGACATCTTCTCGCTCTAGGAGCGCCTTCACAACCACTTCATGTCCTCTGTAAGCGGCCCATGAGAGTGGTGTAGCGTCTTTGTTATCAGGCCTGTTGGGGTCGACATCTTCTCGCTCTAGGAGTACCTTCACAACCCCTTCATGTCCCTCACCAGCAGCACACCCGAGTGGTGTTTGATCATTTTCGTCCGGGCGATTGGGGTCAACATCTTTCCGGTCCAGCAGTAGCTTCACAACCCCTTCATGTCCGTTATCGGCGGCCCACGAGAGTGGTGTAGCGTCTCGGTTATCAGGTCTGTCGGGGTCGACATCTTCTCGCCCCAGGAGTAGCTTCACAACCCCTTCATGTCCCTTGAGAGCAGCACACCCAAGTGGTGTTCGATTATCCACATCCGGGCGGTTGGGGTCAACATCTTTCCGGTCCAGCAGTAGCTTCACAACCCCTCCATGTCCTTTATAAGCGGCCCACAAGAGTGGTGTAGCGTCTCGGTTGCAAAGCCTATTGGGATCGACATCATCCCGCCCTAAGAGCAGTTTCACAATCCCTTCATGTCCACTATAAGCGGCCCACGACAGTGCTGTCTCGTTTTGGTTATCAGGCCTGTTGGGGTTGACACCCTCATGACCGAGGAGAACTTTAACCACACCTTCATGTCCGTACATCGTAGCTTGTATGAGTGGTGTTTGATTCACCTCATTGGTGCTATTAGGGTCGATACCCTCTCGCCCTAGTAGTATCTTTACTGCCTCTTCATGTCCACTCGCCGCTGCCCATGAGAGTGGTGTACTACCTGTGAGATCTCGTTGGTTGATCTCGCATCCTTTAGCATTCGCCAACGCAGTCACAAATTCACCAATCCCAAAAAACGATGCGCAGTGCAGTCCGGAAAACAGCGGAGTACCGAGATGTTCGGTCCAACCGAGGTCCAGTACTTGGCTCAAAAGTGATACAGACGATACGTGGCCTTCGTACCGGCCTAAGAGCTGCTGCGCAAGGGCCCTCGCAAGGTCTGAAAGCTCCCGGTTGACATGTGCTCCCCAATATCTCGAAGAATACTTGAGGAATGGCATTACTTGGTGGTCCGGGAGAGGATAAGATGAGAGGTTATTGACCTGTGGTGAGTTAAGATAGGTCAAGCAGACTTCTGCGATTGTCGAGTGAGGTCTGCTGAAGAGGTCTGGTTGAGCACAAAGATACTCCTGGACGGTAAAGTGGATTAATCGTATAGTTGAAGCTCCCTTATCAACTGTGATTAGGCCTTGGCAACAGCCTAGTAATGTACCTATCGAAGGGACGTTTTCGGGATCAAAATCCGTTTCTCCTATCTCCACCGCAAGTGCATGACACAGCTCTTCCACTTGTAATGACCGTTCCGAATGGCAGATCCATGTGAGAGTGGCCATCGCGAGTTTTACCTTTTCTTCGTCCTGAGCTTTTATACGTTCGAGCGTTGCACCATATGCATCCCCTAACCCTGTCCCATCTTTCAGCGACTTGAGTCTTTTCCCTCGGCGAGCGATGGTGGTTTCTCGGAGGATTGCCTCGATGTGGAGAGACGCCAGTAGGAATCTAGATTCAAATACGTCAGCAATTAATCTGAGGTTCCTTTGCCCTTGACCTGTCCCTACGTACGTTTCCGAACTCAATTCGGGAATGGTCTTCATAATATCCGTCTTCAATGTGGGGTTCATTATATCAGGGGCAGTGTCGTTCCCGAGCTTCTCGCGGAGATACCTGATGAAACCATCTTCCGTAGGCTGTATTAGTATGAACGCAGCTGCTCCATCTAATTTCCTCTCAACCTCACTCCGGACATGCCGTCGTCCGGTCATAAATATGCGAGTATTTGGCGATCTTTGCAGAATCTGTCCCAGCGATTCAAGAACTACCATTCGATGCTCCGGTACACATTCGTCAAGAGCGTCAATGCATATAAACGTGCGCTTCGCGACTGCGATGGTCTGGAACATCTGTAAGATCCCAGAAACTTGCAGTCCCCTACCCCCGATAGCCCTTTTCTGGTTTCGATAGCCCTGGACCACCGCCTCCGGAATCTCCTCCAATCCGCTAACAAGCTGTCTCAGCAGGGAGCCGAGCATGTTTATTGGTGACTGATCATTCCGGGCAGCATAGTCGAAGTAAAAACAGGTAACGACAGTATCTCCCTCCACGGCCTTGTCGCATAACTTGTCTATAACTAGGGAACTGTCACGGTAACTTATCAACAAAATCTCTTTTTGATTCCCCGCAAAGATACACACCACCACTTACATGACATAGCTTTTCCCCGCTCCCGGATTGCCGTCGCAGAACAAAGTCGCGTGACTAGATTCACCCCTTCTACTACCGTTATACCAGCATCTGAATTCCTCGGTTTCCAGCACCCAGCTAGCTATACTGTCCACCCTCTGGGCTGCGATGTCTCGGTGCCGTGCCCGCGGCTCTAACGGAGAGAGCCACGTTAGTATTTTAGACTCCTCGTCGGTAGTGCTATTAAAGCTATTCGCAATGATGATAGAGTTGTCGTTATTGTTGTAGGCTCGTGACATGTTTCGTCCTTCGGTACGCTGAGTGTTATCGAGAGCAAAGTGTTGACTAACTTGGGGTCCGTTCACGCGATGACTTGAAATAACGAGAAGCAGGCTTGATGACCACCGTCCAATCACGGGATCAGAAAGCTGTGGCGCAGACGACAGGGGCTTCCAGTCTACTGTAAATTTACCAAGTACTCGAGTACGGAGCTGTGAGTAAGTTAGGCTCTAGCGACCACAAGTTGAACTATACTGTACTACTCTATGCCTTTTGTTTGGCACATTTCGAAGTACTACGAATTTGAATGCAAAACTCTTTCCAATATCTGGCATGCGATACGGCACCTCGAAGTTGCTATTAACTGTGGGCCAAGCCAAGATGCCCTAAGTCGGTTGGAAAACTTAGAACACGAGCCACTTTTCCATTACGGAGCATAGCGACCAGCATGCGCAAGCCACTTTGTAACCGTGTATCATGACAAGAACGAGTACTGGTATCATACCGAAAAAACTACGGTAATCTAGCTTGGTAGGTCTACTATGACAAGAACGAGTACTGGTATCATACCGAAAAAACTACGGTAATCTAGCTTGGTAGGTCTACTTTTCGGAACTCAAGAACTACAAATTAGCAAGACTCCTTGTTTCGAAACCCCCGCTGATAAAAAAAACAACAAAATTCACAATCGATTCAAACTCTCCTCAAGCTCATTGACCAACTTCCCACGCAGGCAGAAACAACATGGGCAGGAAAAATCCGGAACAGAAAGCCGAACATGTCCTGGTTTTCCAACTATCTCACAGGCGTCCCTCCGTAGAATAACACTTGAAATACTCTTTCTTGATACGTTTGCTTGCGGTGCGTTGCCCTAATCTACTACCAGTTTTCACAAGTATCCGAATGCCTTGGCGCTGGCTGGCACCCAGCACGATAAGCTGGTGGTAAGGGAATCCTTGAACAAGCTGACTAATCTAAAATCCCAACTTCAAACTGCTAAGGCTCGTCACTAACCACTCTTGCATTTTCTTTCTCTTTATTGTTTGATAGAAAGTAGGCTGAAGATGCAGATACCAGAGAGATATTTTAAACAAACCAATGTTTGAGCAAGTTATAGGGATTTAAGGTGCACCATTGTAGGTAGTGCTCGGTTTCAAGGGTTCCCCTGACAAGGGTCAGGCGCAAATCTTAGTGCCAAGGCATCTGGATACTTTTTTTTATATTTTTTTTTTAACTTTTTAACTTTATTAACTATCGTCAACTACAACTAGCTAAGAACAGTACTAAACGGTTTTCTGTTCGCCAGAGGCGAGTCTTCCGTAATAACCCTCTAACAAATCAAGGGCACCCCCAAGAATCCACGGTCGGGTCACTGCAAGCGACCTTCCCCTACCAAGATATTCCACCAAGAGCCGATTGCAACAACCTGAGAAAATGTCAGATCTCCCGGATGGGTTACCCCATCAAGCGCCTCCCAGCAGCACTCTCTGATAAAAGAAAATCACCCATCCACCAACCTCACTTAGCCAACGCACGGGAAATACCCAAAATAAAAACAAAACAAAACTTAACACCCTCTTCCCAAATGGCAACTCCCACCAGCCTCATAAATTCTCCCACATCCAAAAGCCCTACATCTCCCAGCCAAACCACCCCCGGGACCCCTAGGAACCCTGCCTACCCAACCCATACCCCTACCTATGCCCGGCGAACCCATGCTCGGACCCGTCGGCACAACAACAACATCCTCATCCCCATCCGGCTTCACATATTCTCACGGGATCTCCCTCCCATCCCTTACAAAACTCCCAGCCCAGAACACTACCATACCCTTCCAGACCGCCTCTAACTCCTCCCTCCTCTTCGCCAACCAATGCTGGCGTTCTCTTAACCTCCTCTTCCTCTTCCCCTCTTCCAAAGTCCAAGCAACCAAGGGCTCGCCCCTCGGGGAGCCAGGCGCCTGCACCGCCTCAGTGGAGGATGCCACCTCAGCCACCTCCTCCTCAGCCACTGACATGTCATCCTCAGCCACCTCTGAAGAAGCCACCAAAGACGCCATCTCAGGCAGCCTCACCCGTGCAACCGCCACCTCCTCTTCCTCAACCGTGGACGGGGCCACATCATCCCCACCCACAAACTCCACCTTCTGTCCAAATCCTAGCTCACAATTCTGGGAATTGTGAGCGCCCCCGCACACCACACAAACAGTGAACTCCACGCCATGATACCTTGCTAACTGCTTCTCAGCCAAAGCCAAGTGAGCAGAAAGCACCGAAACATGGTGCCTCAACTGCGAAATCTCCGCCTCCTGAGCGAAAGACTTCTCCACTGCCCACGTTAGGACATCAGCTGACCGTGCGACCTAAGCCGACGACGGTTTCGAAATCATCTCCTTAGCCATAACCGAAGTTTACAGTGATGAAGATAGTATCGTAATAAAGATAAAGATAGATGAAACCCCGAAGGTAAAGTATGTTTATAGATGAAAATTATTCCAAGCAAGGTGCTGTAGAATAAAGACTTGAAGCAATTGTGATGAAAGAATCAAGGACACTAGTTGGTCAAACCCGGGAAAATGACAAGTCACCTGGTGGTGAAATTTCAATGACTGGGGTTGTAAGAGACACGGAGCATGATCCGGATACTTGTGAAAACTTGTAGTACTTTTCTCTGTCCGTCGTCCCGAAAAGAATTAGGAACGGAGCGAGAAAGCGGAAAATTGTCCCCTGTGGATCCGGAGAAAACCTATTCAATACCAACCAATCCCTCCCGGCAGAATATCATACCGCCAAAGTTTTTTTATGCCAGCGAAAAGCGAAAGGTTTCACCCCCCGCGCCAAACAAGGTAACAGTCACGGTCTCAACACTGCTTGGGAAGATAATTACCCTCAGCATTTTCAAAAAGGAGATTTATGGCGAATTTTAAGTAACACATGCCGTCTAAATAGCTATCCTCTGAGGTGATAAAGTTCAGTAGTGTTTCCAGCTCATTTTTAAGAAATACTTACATTTTTATAATCCTTTGTGGTTGTTTTTCTCATTTAGAAGGTTGAAGTAGTATTTTCTTGGACATGGGCGAAACGTTGGGTTTTATTGTAACATAGCTGACATGAGAAAAAGTTGCTTGTATCCTACTCGAGTAGCAGAACTCGAGCTCTACCAGTAGTGTAGGAGCAGCTTCCAATTGCATACTAAGCCCATGTGAGAAATGCCTGATTGGGTAGCCGCATCTGTAAGGAGATGCCGTGGCGGTACATCACTCTCGAAATTGAACCGTTTCATCCATCCTAGCCAGAACCATGAACCCTAAAATCTAAACCCCCATTAGTTTCACTTGTCAAGCATATCCCTAACGATTAGGTGAGCGGCTCCCGCTTCTTGGCTTCTACTTGTAGTGCTCGCTCCTCCCCTGCGCTATTCCTTTGCAAATAGGTATCAGAGGCTTGCAATTCACCGAAACTCCACCAACCATCTAGGCGCAGATTCGAACAACCCTTCCTCTCCACAACCCAAGCCTCCCAAGCGCCGTCCCGCTAACCCGGGTCCCCGGTGGACTAGGCTGTTTGAACAGATTGCCGACAAGCCCTACAAACCCTTCAAGCATTGGTGTTCTCTGTAGGAACTATGACCCCTGTTAGGAACAACAGCCAGATCCCATGGGATCAACAACCACCCTGAAAGGAGGGTGGATGTGACGAAAATTGTGTAAATCACGACAATTTATGTAAGATACCGCCAAAGTGAACCTGAGGAGATGTATCATACTCATGGAGTATCACTCGTTGTTAATTTTTTTCACCGTTCGGTAGGATATACGAATTTTAGATAAACCCCCTCCCTTTCCCACTCAAGTCTACCCAAGTACTCAACAGCCTCGTTTTAAATTTTTGCGATTCTTTTTCCTTTCCGTGAGAGACAACCCGGTCAGTCAATTCCTGAGGGCTGGGTATATATATAAGACTTGTCATGCCTGGGGGCTCGGCCAGTCGCACCAGTCAGAGCCAGGAGCCGTCCTTGGAAAGTTGGACCGGGGTTTCTTATCGCCGACTCTGGCGCTATGGAAACATCTTTTCTAATATTCCCTCCTCACTGTAGGTAAGCGGATAAGTAGTATCACATAATAGAACTTGTTTCCACCACTGTTTGACACCTATTAGATTCTAATTTATAATACCTCTCCGGTTCTCTCAAGACCCTTACTTGGGAAGACCCGATAAACTTAGGGTTAGTCTAGGTTGGGTACCCTCATGTTCGACTAGGTTGGTGCTGGCAGTATCTCTGTGGCGCAGTGGTAGACGATCGAAAGATATTTCACACAGAATCTTAACTCTTTGCTCGTGCACTCTATATTTTTCTGACACCCTATCTATCGTCCGGGAGGGGGAAATTTGACTAACTATATACACATCAGATGTGGCCACCTATGGTGTATCACAAAACACACTAACAGCCGATGTGACTGTCACCAGTTGATCATGATTTCCCCAATCGGATATAACAGCTGTCCTCAATCTGATATGACGGCCACCTATACACTTTCTATCTACCACACCGTAAAGTCTACGTCATCCTTCCAACATCTATATCCATTAAATTTATCCATCCATCTATCGCTAGCGGGGGAAAACAAAGGGGAAATAAAGACAAAGGGAAAAGTAGAAGAAGGAAGACATTGTAGCGAGGGATTTATCCAACTGTAAAATGATGGAGAAAAATAGTCCAAGTGATAAATGAAATAGTGCACCGACGGATGTGGGGTAACTTTGTGGCTCAGAACAAGTTTGTGGCTCAACTCTCCGAAGTTACTATGGTAAGCCACAAAGTCGTGTTGAGCCGTAAAGTTGTGTTGAGCTGTCAGGCACTCCTTGGAGTGCCCCTGGTTGTGAGCTTGCGAGCACCGGGGGTTGTGGCTGCATGCCACAACCTTGACACGATTACAAGATGTGTGCCTAAGGCAGCACATTATCAGGGCAATGCCCTACGAAACTCCCTAACAGGGAAACCTCACAACATACCATTTGGAATTACTCCATCACTTTCCCTATGGTGTTCGCTTCCCCTCCCCCCGCCATTCCTCTAGGTGTCCTATAATTCACCCAAGCCACCAAGATTCAAACTACGCTCCCCCTCCCCATGGGGCAAGCCTTCCCAGTTCCGCTCGGTTTTCCCGGGCTCTCGGCGGGGCTGGATCGGACCCACTAGATTAAGTCCGTATTATCGAACGAACGAAACACATCTTCCAAGCCTATGGTTTTCGCCGGAGGAACCATTGCTGATCGCCGTTGTGAACAAGATTCTGAGCCCACGAAACTAGAAGACAACATCTTTAATAGGAGGGAGGAAATAGCCAAAAATGCTTAAAACACAGCTTTATGCAAGATACTGCACTTGAACCTGCAAGGATATACTCAAAGATGTTACTCGCTATGAATTTTTCGAAAGTTCTGTAAGATCTGCATCCGCGGTAAACCTCCTTACCTTGGCCAAGTCCTCAAGTGCCCAACTTTCTCCCCGATCTGCCGTAATTCCTCTCTTACGGACAGGCTCGGCGAGTACCGGTTTCATCAGTTAACTCTGGAGATACCGAGACTGACCCAGAATATCTCGGGACTTGATAGGCCGCAGGCAAGTTTGACTGACACTCCCGATTATTGACTCCAGTCCTATGTGAATACCTTCTACAATATTCACTTCTCGTGCGGGTAGGTACGGCCCCCCGACAGAAGTGTCTGTGATCTAAAACGCGTTTAATCGCGAATCGGTGAATGTAGAGTAGTGTGGTTCATCACTCCATTGCTTTCTAACAGTCGACGGCCTATGATCAACTAGTGTGGATAAGAAAGATGAACACAGATCAGAATTTAATAATACAAGGGAGGTGCAAATTGATATTCGATACTTGGTATAACCTCCATTCGCCTCTAGAACCGCGGTCGCCTTATTGAGTATTGATCTCCACAATTTATCAAACAAACCAATAACTTGGGAATTGTCGCCCAAACTAGAAGAAGTAGCTGTGCAAGCCTCGTCTGCATAATTTTTTTCCCTTTCGGAGTACCTCCCATCCTCGGGCAAAGTACTCCCTAATGCACCTATTTCTCAAACTTGGCCCAAACTATCGGTAGCATGCAAATTTGGAGAGTAGGGGTGGTGCTCTACCCCGATATCATTCAGTATTAACTTCCAACCAATTGATAATTTTAACATTACAAGATCCGCAGGCTGGTCCGTTATCATCCCGAAAAAGGAAATCCTGAACACTGCAACATAAAATTTGATGTAAAATGTAACAATCATTGAACCTTTTCTCTGTATTCGTCATTTTTATAAAGAGTTTTTTGCTGTAGCTTTGTTTTCGGGGCACATATCTGATACCTCCGGATCGATTAACCATGGTGAAATGGGGTTGAAAAGGCTCCCCGTCACGGCACTGTATCATATCACCCGCAGGGGGAGAAAAGTAGTCTGGAAATGACGAAGGATGGGACGAAAGTCAGAATCTATAAGCAGGAAACGGTGGTTAGTCCGAATCTGGGTCTAGATGCGAAATTTCTATGCGGAATAAACGAAATTAAAAACGGACAACATAGACCAAGCATTCCCATGACATGACTACTGGTACAAGAATCACATCCTCACCCATGCCCTAAATTGAACTAGGATCAAATCACCAATCCTCACTCGGCCACCAGCAGATGCTGGCAAATGTTCAGATGGGTATACTTATCTCGTCCGGAATCCTTTCCAATCCACCGAAAACCCGTTTCGGTAGTGAACCGGGCACGTCTGTCCGAGACTGCTCCTCTTGCGCCGCGGAATCAACATAGAAACCCGCAACAGCTATATTCGGCTCTTTGGCCTTATCGAATAGCCCGTCTACCACTAGTGAACCAGCATCGCCGCTTATCGGCACCACATCATTTGAGTTTTCCTTCTAGGGTTGTCTCTCTTACCTGAAATAGGTCTTACCAACTGCTGGAACCCAGCAGCAAAATAAATTATCGTGCTCAGATTGTTCTAGCTGACCAAGAGATATATATCCCTAAAGCACAAACAACCATGGAAAAACAACGAACCCAAAATAAACACACCGTCCTGACAGATCATGATCCTCCGCAATCTCCAGCAATCTAGAAAGATCCTAAACCTTACTACCATATGCTTAATGGCATAGGGCGGGGAAGAAATGGCACAAAACCACCAAACCATATCCTATGCCGGTAGGCATAGGATGTCAAAGAAACAAATCACTGCCCTCTGCCTGCTCACCGCGCGCCTCAAAACCACATGCCCGAAACTGCATATCCGCCTAACCCCATTCCCTATAAGCAATCAAACATGAGTACCGTCGCACTACCTTCGAAATTCTTCAGTTTACAAAACCTATCCCACGTTCGGACGTCTTGGTACCGCATACCGGGCTCAAGCGGTGTGAATCATGCTGCGATTTCACCCCGATCATCAGCCTGGGTATAGCGATCCGACACGTTGAAAGAGTTGGTATTATCTGCGAAGATCTCGACATTTTCCTCCTCTTTGTTAATCTCAATGCCAAGCGGAACAGATTGTATAGTTGGGGTGTTGCTTAGGTCTCCAGAAGCTGGAGAGAAGATAACGCTGTGCACAGTTGGAGATAGTCCAACAGGGAGGTTTCGCTGGGTCGGCTTACTGCCAAGGCAACGGCATGAATGTCTCCCTTTGTGCGCACGCTCAGTGATTTATCAAAGGATTGTTGGCTACTTTAGTTCAGCATGCGATATCTGAAGATATTGGAAAGTTGAAGTTAAAAACACCGCCAAGCCTTGCGTTTTCTCATACCAAATCCAGAAGTTGCGCCAAAACCGACGCATCATACCAAATAGCTCTCTTGACATTTCCCGAGCCAGTTTGGATACAGAATTCTAAAGGGTTCGAGAGAAACACAGCCACAACGGGACTTTGCTTAAAATTCGTTTACCCAATTTTGGTACGACTGGTACCAGATTATCGTGAATAGATGGCGCTACCTGATAGCCTTATTCATTCTCGAGGATACGGGAGTCTTGTGGATCGTTTGGGAGTGTATCGGATAGGCATAGAGCTTTAGCGATTTACACAGAAGATTATTTAGACATGTCTTTCCTTTGTTATCACGGGAGTGTGCCGAGGAATGTGGGCTGGAGAAGCGGAGATAGGTGTGGTGATCTATGGAGGCATCGGGATGCTTTGTGTTTTACTTATACACCTGTCTCTGCCGTTAGTTTAGTTTAGTTAGGGAAGCTGAGGACAAACCTAAGGACGAAGTTGTTTGCCATATACAACTCTTTCGTTCCTATTCCGGTCAAGTATCCTCATATTCCATTCACTCCATTGCTACGCTATTTAGCTGCTACTCCAGTCCCCAATACTACCGACATCAAGATTTGTGCTGCTTTGGGATTAGCAGAAGCTCGAACAAAAAACTCTTCGGATGCGAGCGGGTGAGAGATTTGTAAATTCTCTTGAGGTGGTTTTTTCTTCTTAGAACCATATCAATTGAACTATGGTCCCTTTTCTTTTTTTCTTCTTCAGATCATCAAACAGAGTCGTGAGAATACAGCACGATAACTCAGTTTTACATTGCTAAAGTTGGATCTTACCATCATCTCTTAAATGTAACCCTTTGAAGGTTTTCTCTCCCTTGAGCTCTTCATGATCACTTTCTATCACTCGTGTCTTCCGGGCTCGAGCGACAGAATTACAGTGTACAGTACTCGCCGCAGCAAAGAAGTCTTCGATAGTCACCAGATAGGGCGAAAAAACCTTGGTGCCAGGGAGTAAGATGTGTGAGGCTACCGAATACAGTACCTCTTGCCTGTAGCGAGTACGATACGATGCAATGCGATATAGCGCGGTAACTTACACTTGCACCGTAAAATCACTTGCCTGACGCCATTACCCGGGCCGGCACAAGAGCACCGCTTACATCTCAACAAAGATACTGTATTAGACTAGGGGGGGGACCCAATTCAGGCTCTTAAATACACAATTAATCCCGAGGATTGCTGCTGGGAATACCATGGATCCACCTGGCTCTTCCGCCTTGGCGTCCTTGTCGTACGGTCCTACCGTGTACAGTACTACCGCGACCTCCTTGTTAAAACCTTTGCCCAACAATCCCCAAATCTCCGCAGGTCCGTGATCTGAAATCCCCTTGTGACAAGGACAACCAATTTACCAGCACTTGGGCAACATAAGCTCCTACTCGAGTACGGTGGTAGGCACCACTACCGGGTACAGTACCTGCTTTTATAGTGTCAGATACCGCTTTTTGGTATTGCATTTATATAATATCTTACGGCTGTAGTCGCCGCGTGACATCAGTCGCTCACAGTACTAGTACAGTAAACCCCAGGCATTATTAAAACACAGTCCTTTACCTAAAATTTGGCCCATTGTACCGTAGTTACGTTCCACCAACAGGTGGAACAATCGAGGACGATTTGGGGCCTCTTTAATGTGCTTTCTATAGAGAAGCTCCCTGCCATGGAATACAAACTAGGTGTTTTCTTCCTTGTCTGGCTACCGGTGACCGATCTCGAAGGGCACCGACTAATTGATATTATGGAATGTCGATCCCATTCCTAAAACACCACTATCTTCCGATTCTAAAAATAAAATAAAAACCGAGCAAGGACCCGAACCGGAAGATCACGAAGCTTTTCCTCCCTCCATCTCAACGATCTACTCCTCGGCTAGACTATGATATATCAACTTGACACATTAGTGGGTACAGTACAACAACGAATATTACCCATTTTCACCGGCGCTCCGTCAGACTTCCATACCGATCCTATAGAGTCGCTTCCGCGCTCTGTCCGGCAAACTGCGTTGCCTTGTTCAGCCCTTCAGCGGGCCGTCAAACGAAGACCTAAATCTTAGAAAAGGAAAAGAAAAAAGAGGCCTCCACCCATGGCCCGCCGGGAGGGCATAGAACCTCAAATCACAGCTGCTATGCCAGACAGCTTAGGGGCTAGAACTGTATCCTGGAAACCAGGATACATTCAAGTTTACTGCTGGGGCAATTAAAGCAGCTTAGCCGCTCCTCACCCCAACGGACCCTACCCCCCAGCGCTCATAAATTCAGATCTCAGTGCGAATCGAACTCACGACCGGTGATCAACAAATAAGGGGCCATCTCGGTTGCTAACCGCTAGACCATCAGTGAAGGTTGTATTTACTTCTGAATTGCCGATCATATTGGAAAGCTGTCTACTAGTGCAATCTACTATACAGCACCTCCTTCTGTTGACAATTCGTTGTGTTATACTTTCCTACTGGTCCTAACTGAGCGCCCTCTATTATGTTAAATATTATTATATATTTATTTTATCGTACATAATCAGTAATATTATTATGGCTGTGTTATAGATATCTCGGTGCTCACCATTCGCCAAAACCTTAACGCTACCTATCCGCTTAGTCCTCGGTACAGTACAACGCAAACCACTACAAAATTTAATGCAAGAGCAAGAATTAAAAACAGATTAACGCCTAGTGCAGCTGCAACCCGTTATGGACAGGCAAACAGTATGCCAATGAGTGTCCCTCGTCCATATCACCGCAAATATTCCACCAACAAAACTCGGATTTCTCAAAACAGCCAGCGTCAACCGGCTTACGCAAACTCTTCTTCTTCAAAACAACTCTCTAGGCGTGGGATTTCCCGGGAAATTCTCGCGAGGGTGAAGCTATGGGGTAGTTTAACTAGGATTTTTAGCTACTACCAGTATGAGGCACAAATCTCGATAGCGTGGAATAGGATTTTATCAGTGTTATTCTCTGAGTGACCGGGGGCAATCTCGGTTGGTTCATCGTATCATAGCGGAGGAAAAAATGCTTCACTTTACGGAGCAGTTCACATATTTCCCTACTCCCCCCTTGGTTGCTCTGGAGAACTATATCTTATCCCACGCGAACTCCCATCTCTGCAGTGGTCGAAGGTGTCTGCTGCCGTCCGCCGGAATTGGTCGACTATGATTATGTGTGCCTAAAGAGACTACGGAGGTATAGCACCTAAGTCTTGAATATTTTACTAGCAGGGGGTTGTGCTAGTGCGGGACTTAGTTCAGTGAATTGCCTGTAGTGGAAACCGTTTCACCCCTAACTAAGTACTCTCGAACCACGATAGGAAATTTACTCCCATTATTCTCGCGCTAGCCCAACCCCCCCTGCTAGTAAAATATTCAAGACTTAGGTGCTATACCTCCGTAGACACCCATCGGAAGCGACACAGTAAGGAATATCGTGACCAAGAGCCAGCTCCAGTTACAACTCAGAACCCTTCTTACCAGGGCACTTAGCTTCAGGTATTTTGGGTGAGGAGCCCGGAAAGGGGAAAAAAGTCGGGGAACGCAAAAACTTCCGACCATAAAATGATCAAGAGATTCTGCTCTCTTATTGGCTGAGTGATCTGGGAGTTCAGGGGAATAATTTCGCTTCTCTTATCATTAACACCTGGTATTATATAGGATAACGCATGCGTTTAACCACAGGAATCCTCTCAATAAGACGCCACGTAATTAATGTATTGTTGTCTTAATCCCTCGCTCCAACGCCAGAAAACGAAGACAAACAGAACAAACAAAACCCTTCGCATCAACCGGAGACAGAGCAATACCAGCGACACAGTGGGGATCAAGCATAGCAGGCCAGAGGCAGGATCCCCCAAGTAAACAAAAATATGATTAACCAAAAGAACAGGCTCCGGAGAGCCGTTTCAGAGATTAAACTGAAAAGAACAGATACTACACTTGATCTAAGCCTGTTCGACGGTTAGCACGCATCAGATACAATAAGGGGGAAATTTTGTGATAGGCTTACCAGATGGCAAAGAGAGCTGAGGAAAAAAAAGACGAGAAGGAGGGGGGGTGGTCCGTTTATATATAGACTACGCAGGAAGATGCCAAGACATATGATTTTGGCCGCTCACGGGAAGGTTAGGGTTCGGTTGCGAGTGGTAAACTCCGAAGTTCAAAACAATCCTAAGAATACTGACACGCGGTCCGGGCTCAATTTCTGCGCTGGCATTTTCCTAAAAGTTTTTCTATCACTGAACATGCATCCCTCGCAGAACTGCTGTGTGTATGGACGGATACACGATCCCGCGATTCGGGAAAGATCTCGATCAAGTACCGTACATTAGTGGAAAGAGATTACCAGCATTCATGAGATGGCGGAAAATTGTCTATCTAAGGTGGATTAAACATGCCCAGCAAATCCCAAACCCCTACTGAAGATGTCCACAGCCTCGTCCTTTATCCCGGATGCTTGGGAAGCCCGTACCGAGGATCTTTGGGTGGGATCGCTATGTATTTGGGCTATTTTTTTTTTCTTTAGAGGATGCAATTTGTGATGATCTAAGTGTTGGAGGAATTTGAAAGGAGCTCTAGCGGTAATGGGGGAGGAGGTCGCATCACAACATAATCTGACTCCTCCGATGAGCGCCCGGTAACACCCTATAAGAGGACTTTGTGTTTTGATTCCTTTGATTTTTCACAAGTTGAGAGAATGAAAACCGCACTAATGGGGGATTGGGCTCAGTGGGATGAGGACCGATGAACCAGTTGATATAAGAGGGCGGTGTTTATTTTTTTCTTCCAGTGATCTTTTTTAGGGGTACTAGGGGTTCAGCCAGTTATATGAGTTGGGGGTGTGGAGGAGTTTTATCAGAGAAATAAAGCAGAATCTAGGTCCTCTCCCTGATATCACGGCTTCTCTTCTCTCACTTCGCAATAAAATACAATACTCTAACGAAATATCAGACAAACACTTTCTCTCCCATCCCCTCTCACTCCTGTATCCCCCGGTCCCCTGTCTACATCCCCGCAGCCAACTGACATGCAGCATGCAACTCCTTCCAGGGCACCCCGGCACTGTACAATATGCCAGAGAAAATCTGCTTGCTTCAAATTCTGTACCTGCTTTCTTCCAACAAAAATTCCCGTATTACACAGTAAAGCGTTCCGCTAATTCCCAATCACTATAACGTTCTCATGGATATTTGCTCCCCCGGTCCCTTTCCTTGCGCTCCTCCCCTGTGCCCTGAGAAACAAGCCCCGATATGGCGAGAATCATGGCCTTGGGCTTGGTCGGCCGATGGTACACAACTACCGGTATCCGGGTTTCTGAACCTTCCAGATCCGAACCGAGGGGGATGTGGGTAGTTCAGAATTGAGAAAATCTGTAATCTACTTGAGTACTCACTAAAATGAAAACTCTTTCCCCGACCTGGACATTTGCACGAAAAACATCCGATCCACTACGCCTTGCTCGTAAGAATTGCGCTTGGTTCTTGTAACCTCCTAACACTATTAGAGGCCCTGGAGGTAGCTTGGCTATCGGCTTCGTGTTGCGCTTGTGACGCGCACCTTGGTCCGTGTGGCAGGTGGTGCTCGACCCTGTGAGGATGGGGGGATGGGGTTTCAATTAGGAGATTTTTTGATCCTGCCCTTCAATTTCCTGTGCAGTACTACGTTTCTATATCATTATTACACTATGATAGGATCCCAATTTAAGTACTCCTTCTCTAAACTCCACCTCAATTGCCTTGTGCCTAAAAGTGTCCCTTTTCACTCAATACCGCATAATCCAGCAGAAACCAGCAGGCGCACGACGTTCGAATAGGATCCTTTTACCACCTGCTTTGTCTCAAAATCGCAATACAACACCATATCCTAACCCCCCACGGCCTAGACTAAACCTTTCTAGGCTTTAACTTAGATGCAATTGTATGTTTCACTTCAACCACTTCTTATTCCAACGCAAAAGTGTCTGCGAGTTCCCGCCACATCAAGCGATCGTCTACCCCTTACCACGACAATGGAAGTAAGTTTCCTCACCACAAGATTCCTTCGATACCGCAAACCCAGCAGAATCGCCAGTAATCCCCCCCATTGGTTTACTTTACCATGCTGGCGGTAAAATAAACATCCCTATTAGTATGGAGAATTGAACGCGGAATCTTCCAAAAACTCTCTTCTCCCTCAAGAGAAGCCCCAGCCTTTCATCCTCACGGAGCAGCCACGGATTCCCACACTCGGCGGGACAATAAGCAACCTTCGGGAAATGGCGTCACTCGCGTGCCGCGCGGAAGAGTCCAATGATACCCGTTCACGGGCATATGTGCCTGGCAGGGATGGAAGAAATATGGAAGAAAGCATCCGCGCGCGCCCGAGAGCACATATACAAAAAAACACCCGTTGTTTTCGGGCACTTATGGCCCGGGACACGGGACTGCCGGCGTATACTTAGCAGCTTGCGGAGGCACAGCTCTTAAGTTTTGTAGGTTCCATGGACATAGGGGTGCCGGCAGAAGGGGGTAAGGACAGTGCACTTCGCTTGTGGAACCTACAAAACTTAGGCGCCGTACCATCGTACGCTTTTGGCCCTACCGACGGTACCTTCCCCCAAAACAAGCGGGGGTGGTGAGTATCACCTACCGGTATACTACCTCCGCCCGCCCGGATACCATCTCACCCCTCACCCAGCTTTCACTATACGAAGTAGGGAGGAGCGGTCGGGTTGTCCGCAACTGCCCTTCGAGCCATGCTTCCGTGTGACATTTGGTAGGACGGCTCTAATGTTGCCCTTTGTGTAACTGTGCGCCGTGGAACCTCGGATAATTGGACCTTGTGCTAGGTGGTCCAAAGTTTTCTTTCTTTGGAAAAGGGGCAAAAAACGCGGTGTGCCGTTCGGCCCGTCCGAAAGACAAACAACAAAAAAAAGATACCAGGCACTTACCAGAGGAGGCAGCGCGAACGACATAGAACACGGTCCAATCGTTCGGGGTTTTACGGTACAGTACTTGAAGAAGGTGGGACTAAGGTTTGCGCTGAGTGCCCGGGGGTGGGGAAAGCACCGGCTGTGCTTGCGTGGTTTAAAGTGGCACGTTGCCGCCCCTGTCGACTCCATATTAAGAAACCTCGTATCGTATCGGGTTTCTGAAGTTCTAACGCGGGACATACCAGTACTTCACTAGGGTCGAGTAAAAGTTCCTCCAAGGAATAGCCTTGGAGCAAGATATTGCCGTACGATATTACAGTCTCCCCGCTCCATCGCCATTACCACTATCCTAAATTCGCGCAGTACACAAATTCCATTACCACAATCTTACAAAATATCCCCCTTCCCGTAAATTCCACTCAATTACGCGATGCCGAATTACTCAATATTAGTGACAATCCCCTCGATCTTCCTCTCTCTCCCCCGGTCCCAGACTCATACTCTGCTACGCTCACCCCCCACAACAAGCTTACTAATAACATACTCCACAGTGACAATCCGTTGCGCGTTGATAAGAAGCCTGCCGGCGCCCACGTACAACTTATTATTCAACGGCGCCAATTCCGGCGCCGCAACCTGCGAGAGAAATTCCATTAGCTCGACGATCAGGACACCCGAAAATCAAGACAGCCACGCACCGGAATCTCGAAGGTATGGTGAGAAAATATGGCTCCAAAGTCGTTATCCTTCGCATCAGGATCACGGTTTAGGACCTTGGTGAATTCTTCGTTGGGGGTAGAGATAGCGATGTAATTGAATTGGAAGTTCTAGATATTGGTTAGAGCGGGTAGGGTTAGGGTTGATCGGCTGAGCCGACTTACTGTTCCGCTGATGGTTCTGCAGAGGCGGTTGGTTAAGTATTGAAAGAAAAATATATTGGGAGCGTGGGGGGAATGCGTACCTTGCGAGACCATTGACGGTGAGTCTTAATCTTCCTTGGTCGGGGTCAATACGGACCACGGCACCTGCGTATACGACAGTGGCATTTATTGTGACCTCCGCTCCTGGCTCGCTGACGATCGTGCCGTTCGGGCATTGCTAGCAGGTCTGTCAATCCCCGTCCAAACTCCTCCAAAGCAGCCGGGAGTAACATAGACGCTGGAGACGTACGGTGTAGCTAAGCCCATACCCTTGAATAACCGGGCCGGTAGCAATGGGGTACTCGATACCAATCTACCCGTGTTAGCCCATCTCTCCAACTTTACCAAGACAACTCCGTCCCGGAAACGAAAGCGTGCAAAGATACCCTCAGAGTCAACGCCGGCTCCAACGCCAGACCCTCTCCCCACGCCAGAGCGCCAGTAATCGCAGTTATAGCAAACAAAAAATAAGCAAGCATTTCGTTCCCGTTGATGAAAGTCCCTGAGTAGTTTGAGCGAAAGATGTACTTTTTTTACCTCCGAGGGAAGTAGATCAGCAGCACCTTATATACCCCTCCCCCTAGCGGTTCTGATGACCAGCAGGGGTTCCCCGTCGGGATCCGTGGGTGCGGTATGATACAAGTGCTCGCAAATTCCAAAAAGGTACCGGCAAATCTTAGCAGGGTTTAGGCTTAATGGGCGAAGACCTCCGGCTGCGTTCGGAGCCGGCAAGTAGAGGCGGTATCACACGTTCAGGCAGCAGCGAGAACGCTCAGCACGGGGGGTTAGGTTGTTTCTGAGCGGGGTACAAGTTGTTGGTAGGTATCCGTGGGAGAGCTGCACCGACTTCCATATTGCACTTTGCTTAGACTTTCAGCATGTGCGGCTGATACAGGGAAACCAAATTAAAGCCATGCAAACACAGGTATGGGGTGCCGTGGGTTTGGGAGGAAAGAGGGAAGGAAGCCTTACAGACCCCGCCTTAAACAGCGCCGCGGAGGTTGGGCGGTGATTCACGCTAATTCTTGAAATTGGAAGCGCAGGGTATATCCCCGTTTGCCAATCCGCACGGAGAGGGGAAAGGGGGAGAAAGGTGACTACATTGCATACAAACCAAAGGTAACGCGCTCCTATTACCACGAAGAAATAAAAGGATGAGGTAAGCTGTAATCACCGAAGAAAGGGAGCACGAATCGATTGAGCAAGTTACAGAAGATGTCCCCAGTATGTTCTCCCGCTCCGATTGCACTATCTGGAATACAGGTCCTTGCCGGATATTTGCAGTGGGGGCGGGTGGGGTAGTGGAGGTGCAGATCTTTGGTAGGTGTCGCAGTAGCAGACGGGAGGTGTACAAGGATTATGTACAGTACAGTACTCGAGTATGAGCAGAGAGTGTGTGCATGCTGTGATCAAGTGGGTGGACGTCTCAGCCAGGGCCAATCGGAACGCTTGCAGATATTAGGATGCAGTGGCACATTCGCGTTTTAACCGGGGTGAACCCCGCTCACCCCGCCGCAACCGGGCTCGAAGAGCTTTGAACGCTTTAAGATTACGGGGGCAACATAGAAGAGATGAATAGAAGAGATGACAGGAGTAGGAGCGAATAAGGGCTGAGGTGAGGTGTGTAGGGTAGGTTCGGTGGAGACCAAGCGGGCTGAGAGGGGGAAGCCCCGTCCATCGCCAGTTTTCTCAGAGACTCTATCTGGTATATACTCTTGCATTGAGCCAAGGTGCCTATTTTGTTCGACTTCAAGCTCAGCACATGAGCCTTCTGTGAGCGCGGGCAAATTTGGAGCTTTTATCCCCGAAACGGACAGCTGGGGGATGAGTAGGGTCGGCGATAAGGGTACTGTATCGTCTCACTCGAAAAGCGTATCACACTCGAGAGACAGCCCATCACATGAGGCGGTGAGACCTGCATTTTCTGAGTCCCCCCCGCCCCTCCTGCCCAAGTGCTGCGATTCTACCCGACTTTGGAACCATTATGCAAGTGATACCCCATGACGCCTCCCGTGGGTGAAAGTTACAAGAGACGAACCGATAGTGCTGATCGCAATAGGGTAGCGAGCGCCACCGCCTGCCTCCCTGGGAGGAGATAAGGTACCGAGCGAAAGGCGCTAGCCCATTCACACGGCCCGCTACCCCCGTACGAGTCACCATAACAATAACAAGTCTATCATACCGTTCATGTACTGTACTTCGGGAGTCATGAGATATCACTTGCACTACACTCCAATTCGACCGTGCTTGGCGCAGACAAAACAGTGAGACCCGGAAAACGAAGGGCTCACCACCCGCCGAGTCACCGACTCTTGAGATACATATTTTTCAGCTCTCCTTAAGCAGTTACCGGTACGGTACAGAATCGGGGAGAGAGGAAGTAGTAGAAAACCTTCGAAAAAAGAAAAAAAAAAAAGAAAGCCTTGAGCGGGGTGTAATTATTTTACATTTTTAACCCTTGTAAAAGCGTGATTGAAAGTATTTTCTTTCTTTTTTTTCGTTGGACTTTTGTACGCCCTGGCATGCAACGGATAAAAACCAGCAACTCAAGATACTATCATACCACTCCGGTCACAGCAAAAAGATCTTCGGTTCACTGTCTTCGATCTGCGGCCCCGTATAAAACGGGTTAGTCCAGATTTCGGACTATTTTGGGCGAGTGACCACGGGTGACGATTATGCATGTCTTAAATTCCCGACAACGAACCAGTTGTAACACGGTTAAATCTACAAGCTCGTACTAGGAACGCCTTGGAAAGTCCTGAGCGGGAGGAAGAAAAATTTCTTAGGTCATGTTGTACCGGTAGCAAGAGTGTTAAATTTTAATAATATAAGGGCGGGTTTGGCATGCCAACTTTTGTAAAACGGGACCCTGCGGAGTGCATTTCGAACGAGATTTCCTCACAAAGCGCTGGTCGCAATTCAAAGGTCCGTAGTATTTAGCAGTATCGCGCTCGAGAGTTAGTGTTTCCAGGCTTTATAAAATGCGGAATCTAGTTAAAGATGCGAAAGTCCAGATCTAGGACACTATGAGACTATTTTTACTACTATTTTTCTCTACCCCAGCCCCAAGACACCCGCACCAGAGAAAATAATGAGCTTTTTTCATGGCCCAAAAGTTTCTTAACGTGTGCGGCACTCCCTACTCACAAATTAGTTCGAACAACCCTATTGGGCGAACCTCACTCGTGCTAGTGCTTTCCCATTCACAATCCAATTTCAATCAAGATGTTACAGCAGGATATAGGATTCATATATTACGATGGGTAAAAAAGTTGGATAGATTCACCGTCACATGACCCACCCATTTAGTCAGCAATTTTTCTCAGGTTGTCACTTCCTTTGCCCGTTCACGACCACCCGAGGCGTTCCTCGTGAAATGTAGTTTATAGTATAAGGTTTACCTCGCCCAAGTTGGCACTGCGAATGGGGCCTAAGAGGGTGAATTCGAAAGGTGGAAGGCAGGAATTATAGGGTATTATAGCTCTGCTTTCTCAGTAACGCTATTTAAATCCACGGGTTGTGATAGAGTATTCATTTTTACTTCTCGCTGCTACATACCATCACAGTAACTCTAACCTACCGAATCTGGCGTGTATATCTCTGCTCTCCCCCAATAATATTGGCTAAATGTCTATTGCTCATAGCATGAAGGCGCTTTTTTAAGAACTTACACACGGGCTTTTTTGCCGGGACAAGAAAAATGCGTTTGAAGTATGGCAACGGGAAAAATTAATTTTGAGTAAATCAAGTTTTAGTTTTCCTTCAACTTTAACATGCTGCTACATCATGAACTCTCATGTTATGAGAGTTTATTTCCTCTTTACTGGCCAACTTCTGCTATCACGATAACCCGAACCAACTAAGCCTAACTATAAAAATGAAGGCGAGGGAGGTAAACTATATAATTTGACTTCGGTCGGTGATTATATAAGTTTACTTCTGTCTAAGGATTAAATATTCTTACCATTATCCCAGACTTTTAAAATATCAGACTCCACTATACTCCTCTAATCTGTCACAAATCTCTGGATGAATCAGTCTCTGACCATCTAGTTCTGAGCCGTAAGTTCTATCGATTGAAAGTAATACTCCCGTTTTTCGGGGATACATGACGAATAAGCTCCTGCCGGTCCGTGTGAGGTTTATAGAAAATATCATTAAATTTTCTAATAAAGTCTGTTGGAATATGCTAGCGGTTCAATCTACTTTTGAGAGTTTTCTGTTCTCCCCGCCTTGTATTGTGAATTGATTTTACGATATGAGTGTCCTTCCTCGGAGGGATTTGTGTTGTCTATGAAAGTGCTTGAGCGCTATGGGCTTCAGTTGTCGATCACATGGGGCGCCAGGCGAGGTTTAATGTCTTGGCTGTGGTATCCGCGCTCGCTCTTGACCTCTTAGTATACTTTTATTGGGGGTCTACTCCCTTTTTCAGTGGGATGCAATGTATGCCGGAACCTACTTGAGGAACATCGGATGTCGCAGAAGGTTTGTTCATATCATAGGCACCGATTCATAACTGGGAGACACACTCTACCCATATATCCCCAAACCCCTATCTTGCAAGGATAAAAAATCTGAAAAAAGACCATAGGAACTATTGGCCCTAGTCTAGTGCGTTGGGCTATCGGGGGGCGGGTCATAATGAACAAGGGCCCTGGTCCAATGGAAGAATAAATCACTATTTGAAGCTAAGTTATGATACCTCTCATCAGAAAAAAAAACCCCCATTCAACACCTCTACCGCAAAGCTAGTCACCAAGAAGTAAGAAAAGAATCCGACGTCATAACAGCCGGGTGTTTCGGGAAAAAAATAGAAAAAGTTAAGATGTATGAAAAAAATAGAGAGACATAATTTCATCCCAGAGTAAACGTAAGCCCTTATCTCTCATGATACTTCGTCCGAGGCACTCGTCGCCGGGAATAGAGAAATATCGAGAGGTGGTTAAAACACTTTAGAGTTGTTGGATGGCGTGGCCCCAGGGCTCTCTCAGCCTCTATAACTGCGTGTCGATACATAATCTCCGCTTCATCGTATTTCCTCTTCTCGTACAGCACTGCACCTAGCTTTATGAAGCTGCGGAGGGTGTGTCGATGACCTAGTCCTAGAATCTTCTCACGTCCTGCCAGCGCACGCCGATGCATCACCTCCGCCTCATCATACTTTTTCTGTTTGTGCAACGACCCAGCCAAATTATAGGTGCACATTAGGGTATCCTGGTGGTCCAGTCCAAGCGTCTTCTCCGCACCCACCAATGCTCGTCGATACATAACCTCCGCTTCGTGGTGCTGATTCTGCTTACGCAGTGCCACGCCAAGATTATTGGCACTCAATAGGGTATCCCGGTGATCCAGTCCAAGCGTCTTCTCCCTGCCTGCCAGCGCGCGCCGACACATAACCTCCGCTTCGCTATACTTTTTCAGGTCAAGCAGCGTCTCGCCTAAAGTATTCGTACTGTCGAAGATATCTAAATGATCGGGCCCCAGAACTTTCTCCATAACCTCTAGGGCATATCGATAGATGATTTCAGCTTCTTCAAACTTTTTCTGATCGAGAAGCGTCACACCTAGGCTAACGACACTCAGCAGGGTATCAGGATGATATAGTCCAAGCACTTTCCTTCTGCCCGCCTTTGTAGATCGAAATATCATCTCCGCTTCTTCGTACTTTCCCTGGTGATACAATATCCGACCAAGGTTATCGGCGCTTGTAAGAGTAGCCGCATGATCTACTCCTAGAGTTTTCTCTCTGCCCGCCAATCCACGGCGGCACATAGCCTCCGCTTCGTCATACCTTGCCATATCAAGCAGCGCCTCGCTGAGCATAACCATACTGTCGAGGGTATCTGGATGGTCTAGCCCCAAATTCTTCTCCATAGCCTCTAGGGCCTGTCGATACATGATCTCAGCTTCTTCATACTTTCCCTCATCAAGAAGCATCACAGCTAGCTCAACAACACTCTGAAGGGCGCCTGCGTGATGTGGCCCAAGCGCGCTCTCACCACCTTCCGCATGTCGATGCATACTTTCCACTTTGCCCTTTTTCTGATCACGTAGCACCGCATCAAGATCGTTGGCGCTATGAAAGGTATCTCGATGATCCGGCCCGAGTGTTTTGTCTCTGTCCGCCAATGCACGTCGACGGATAATCTCGGTCTCGTTGTACTTTTCCCGACGATGCAGCGTCACATCTAGGTCCCTAGCACTCTGTACGGTATCCCGATGATCTGGCCCGAGCGTTTTCTCTCTGCCCGCCAATGCACGCCGATGCATAACCTCGGCCTCGTCGTACTTTTCCTGACGACGCAGCGCCACACCTAGTTCCCTAACACTCCGTAAGGTATCCCGATGATTCGGCCCGAGCGTTTTCTCTCTGCCCGCCAATGCACGCCGATGCATAACCTCGGCTTCGCCGGGCTTTCCCCGACTACATAGAGTCGTACCGAGATTATTGACACTCTCTAAGGTATCTCGATGTTCCAACCCCAACATTTTCTCTCTACCCGCCAATGCGCGTCTGTGCATGATCTCAGCTTCGTTGCACTTTCCTTGCTTGCGGAGAGTCGCACCGAGATTATTGACGCTCTGTAAGGTATCCCAATGATCTAGGCCGAGCGTTTTCTCCATTCCCGCCAACGCACGCCGGTTCATAATCTCGGCT
>QLOI01000092.1:0-31649 GCA_003313605.1 Tuber umbilicatum | reverse complement strand
GCTCTGCTTTCACCGGCTTGAGTACGGTAAGCGAATGTTGCGGCTGCGGATCGGACCATGCCCGGCCGCCGTTTTTGGTGGGGAAGTCGCCGGGGATCAGGTGCTCCGTGAGGCTCCGTGAGTAAGGCACTCGTCGCGTTTACCAGTGGATTAGTAGGTGCTTGGCCATCGTCGCGCGTGTATTTGGTTTTTAGGAGTTGGCAGATGGCGGCGTGGGTTGGGTGAGTGTGTGTGTGTGGCCGGTGCGGAATGCGCGGAAGTGGGATTCTACGAGTGGGGTTGGGTCCCGGGGGGTTTGAAGGGTTGTTCTTGCTGCGCGGGTTGACCAGGTAGGTCGAGGATGGAGGGAAGTGTGACGGACGAATAGCCAGTTCACTGGAATGTGCTCGTGAAAGCCCCTCCGGGCGATCTCTGATGTCTAGCTATTGGTAAGTTTGGGGAGGGGGGGGGGGGCTGTCAGCCAACAAGCAAAGGCAAGAAGTGTGCGGAATGGAGGAAGGTGGGTGAAGGACCATAAAATACGTCTGAACCCCCTCGCTCCCCGATTGAACGACCCGGCAAGGTTTGCACCCAGCGCAGCGTTCGCTGTCTGCCTGGGGGAAATGCACGCTCAACATGTTTGTCCCGCTATCCAAGAGGCCGCAACAGCCGTCCGCCTGGCCTTTCGGGAGCTTCTTAAGCCTCGCCTGTGCGGCGTGTTCGCCAGCGGGGTGTAAGCTAGCAAGGTATTCTACCTGCTCCTTTTCTTCAAGGGCGTTTCCTGGTGTGTGAGAGGAATATGATAGGTGAGTCGAAAGGGAAGCGTGAGTCTCTCTGAACGAGTGCGGGTCGCGCTCCGGTAGTAGGCAGACTTCCAACCCGGATGAGCGAGGGTGGATGCTCTCGACCCAGGCTTTGAACTGGGGGGTGATAGGTTTCAAAGGAGATTCCTTTGCTCTTTTGTTGCTATACCCGATCGGTTAGCGTCACTGGATATCACTCAACCGACAAACCAACGCGGGAGTGGAAAGGGAAAAGAAATACCTTTCTAACTAGCTCCACCCGGGAGGACTGCACATAGGTTATGCAAAAATTCTACCGAAACTCTACGTCCTACCCATCATTAACAATCTTCGAATCGCGTTTGTCAACTTCACAGCCCCCCGCCGCCCACACAGCTTTGGCGCCTTCCTCTCGGCGTGCTCCCTCCTCTTCACAATCTTAATCTACAACGGCACACTGCAAAATTGTCCTCCAAATATTCCTTCAGAATTCTTAAGCTTTGCAATGCAAAACCCAACTCTGTCGACGACACCATGTGCGCCTCTAAATCAGGACATACAATACCGCCGACTCAACCCATTCTCCTGCTGCCGGGGCGCTAGTAGGGGGCGGTATTGTCCGCTGGGCGCAGGCCGCCGCAGAGCCAGTACACCACGCAATCCCCGGTGGGAATGCGCTCACGTGCGGCGCGAGTGTTCGAGGGTTGCTGAGAGGAGTGTTTTAGTGGGTTTTTGCCGGACACCGGTCGTGTATTCTTCTGCGCGGGCGTTGGAGGTTTCGTCCGAGCAGCAGACAACGGTGGAGGAACCTATTCACACTCCTGCTGCTGGTAGCATTACCGCTCTTGAAAGTCCCTCCTTGGACTCTTGTTGGAAGCCCGCCTCCTTGACATATCCTCAATGTCTACCATTGATTTTCATACGAGCTTCTTCAAAAAAAATTCAGGTGTAGTTGCAGTAAGAGAACTCATAGTAGGTATTTGAGTTCCCCCGTCAAGAAGCTGTGCCCATCGTTCCGTCCAATAACCGGACGAACGAGAAGCAAAGCAGCATCGGCCCGTAGCAATAGTGACCTTAACCTGACCCACTCCTCACGGCACGTATGGAGGTCACCCACTGGACATGTCACCGCCGCGTAATCCCAACGTTCGTGACTAGCGTTTGCATGAGATGTCGAATCAGATCGAACGAGATCAGGGAAGAAACAAGGGTTAGGGGTTTTCACAAAATGTGGATTCATGAACGAGCACTCGGTAGGATCTCGGGTGGTAACGACCAACCCACCCGGACGAATCGCTAGCTCCTGGCATTACTTCCCACGCGCAAAGCCGGAGAGGAAATACCTAAAGATTGGATTATCTCTATTACCGCAAGGTGGGAATGCTGATGCTTCTGGTCAGATCGTGCGCCGCAGACCTAAAAGCCGCGGAGTAGGAACGGGTGTAAAGGGGGAGAGAGGAAACGGTTGCGTGAACGAGGTGTCTGGAATTGACTGGGACGGCAAAGGGAGAACACAAACAGACACGGCAGGTGCTGTAGGGGCCCCGGAGGGAGTCTGCCTGCCTGGCTGGTACAGTGAAGTGCACAAGCGATAACTGGTGTTATCTCTTAATCTCGAATGCGGGCATTGGTGTGGAATATTTGGGCCCGGGTGAGTGGGTGTATTGAATCACAGGGGTTATTATAAAAATTTCGTGCAAGTTAATTGCTGTCGTTGCGCTGGGTTTGCCCCGATCTGGAAATCGGGTTAGATGTGTAGAGCGTCATAAGATATACGCTCCTGACATATCAAGGTCCACCCGTCTACGTAGTCTGGGTCGGTATATCGGGGCTGCCGTTGAGCTGTACGTACAGTAGGTTCTTCAGATAGGGCGAAATTTTTTTCGGAATATCGTAAGTCACAGTACGAGCTTGAGGACAAAAAATTGATTGTTTCCCCCAACTATTTTACACGAATTGTGCCCTTATTTTGAACAGTTATATCTCACCTGAAAGTAATATTGGATGTGGGCAATCACCATACATGGAGTTTATGGCTTGAAATTATGAGGGTTTTCTCCACTCCATCTTGGCGGAGAGTTTAGGGTCTTGGTTGGATGTTGTTGCAATGCACTTTTTGTATATGGGAAGTTCTTACAGGATTGGATGGGTGTACCTTTTGACCACTATCGCTGTTTCCGTTATTGTGCCGTGGCCATTCACTAACGAGCTTGTTACTTATGCGTGATGTCTAGATGGCTGGAAATGATCTATAAGAAATTTTTTTTTTTTTGTAGAGAGAAAATGCTGTGGTTTTGCAAAGCGAACGTGTACATTTTTGGTGTATAATGGAGGGGGGGGCCAACGAATTTTGTCGGCAAGATCCCGCACACACCGAGCGAAGAGTAGTTTAAGGACAGAGAAAGAAAAAACAAAAGAATGGGGAAAGTTGGAATCTGTAAGAACTTCTGGAAAACGACAACCAGTTTGGATATAAATGCAGGGTTGTTGCACGATTGGGAAGAAATAGAGTAGAGTTGAAAACAAAGACGGAAAGTTCCCGATCCTCGCCACTGAAATAGTACATGTCCACCGCCACGCCGAACTATACTCGGATGAGGTCTGCGGTCCTCCCTCGACCGACAGCTGATGCCCATAGAAATTCTCAGACCGGCATGTGTACGTTAGGTTCTGGCTTCGGATTTTAAGTTGAATCGGGGGAAGGGGAAGTAAGGAGATAAAAGAAAGAGATGTCGGCGGATTGTCGTGCGTTCTAGGATGGGAGGTGGGAGTGATTTAAATGAAGGAGGAACGGTCGGCGGCATATATTGGTGTGTCTGTAGAAATGCTTAGAAAGCAGCGCATACCAGTTTTGAAGGATGGAAACAGAAAAAAATGTTGTTTCAGTTGTGATCAAGCAGCTTTGGGGTTCGCGGATTGGTGGGACTGCAGTAGTTCCACTATCTCAACGAATCTATACTTGATAGCTAACGAGAGCGGTGTTTGGCCCTTATAGTCTGGAATATTGATGTCAACATCGTCACGTCCCAATAGTAGCTTCGCTCTGCTACCACCCCCACACTGGATGGAGTACCAGAGTGGTGTTCGGCCGAAGTTGTCTGGAATATTCGGGTTGACATCTCCCCGTCCCAATAGTAGCGTGACTACTTTAGAACTTGAGTACCCATACATGACAGCCAACAAGAGTGGTGTTTTGCCATCATTGTCTGGAATATTAGGGTCGACCTTCTCCTGTTCCAATAATAGCTGCACTATATCATCATGCCCATGTAGGGCAGCTCTAGAGAGCGGTGTTTGACCAATATAGTCTCGAATGTTAGGGTCGACATCCCCCCGTCCCAACAGTAGCTTCAATATTTCACCACGCTTGCGCCCGGCAGCGCAAGAGAGCGGTGTTTCGCCTCTGAGCCCTACAAGATTGGGGTTGACACCCCCCCGTCCCAATAGTAACTTCACTACTTCAATATGCCCAAACTCGATGGCCAGTGAGAGTGGTGTTCGGCCACGCCCGTCTATCCTATTAGGGTTGACATCTTCCCGTTCCAGCAATAGCTTTGCTGCCCCATCATGCCCATGCTTGGCAACCCAAAATAGCGGTGTTAGGTCATTACTGTCGGGGGTATCGGGTTTGACATCTTGCCGTCCCAACAGTAACTTCATTATTCCGTCATGCCCACACTGGGCAGCCCAAGAGAGCGGTGTTAGGCCATCATTGTCGCGGGTACTGGGGTTGACATCTCCCCGTTCCAACAGTAGCTTCACTACTTCATCTTGTCCACACTCAGCAGCCCACGAGAGCGGTGTTCGGCGATAAATGTCTGGCCTGTTGGGGTTGACGTCTTCCCGTTCCAACAGTAGCTTCACTATTCTATCATGCCCGTGCTTGGCAGCGTACGAGAGTGGTGTTCGGAAAGTATGGTCTGATATCTCGGGGTTGACATTCTCCCATTCCAATAGTTTCTTCGCAATTCCATCGTGTCCACATTCTGCAGCCCACGAGAGTGGCGTTCGGTCAGATTTGTCTGGAATATTGGGGTCGACATCCTTCCGCTCTGATAGGAGCTTCACTACTCTATCATGCCCGCACTGGGCAGCCCACGAGAGTGGTGTTTGGCCAAGGTTATCTGACTTATTGGGGTCGATATTAGTATCTTCCAACGATAGTTTCACTACTTCGTCGCGCCCATTCTTGGCAGCCCAAGCGAGGGGTGTTTGGCCTAGTCTGAACGACATATCCGAGCCGAGGTCCTCCCGTTCTAATAGTGAGTTTAGTAATGGAACGGTGAAACAGGGCTGGGGAAGGAGATACAAATGATTGGCAGGCTTCGCTCTTCTGTAGGAAAGGTGGGCGGTGGACGCCTTCGTACAAACAAAAAAACAGGTGATGCCGGATTTCGTGATCACACGCCTTCGATCAAACAGCTTTGCACAGGCGCAAGGAGAGAATAGCAAAAACGAGAGGAGAGAAAGCAATCGATTGAAGCCGCAGTTGTGTTTGTTGTCGTTGTCCTCGTCTTGGTTGCGAAAGCAGCACGATTGACGAAGGAGAAGATGGGGGAAAGGTCCGTTATATGTCTTTTAGGACTGTCGTCACCACACACACTCTACGGAACAGTCACTTCTACTAACCCTACAGAAACCTAACCTATCTAGAACTAATAGAAAAAAAAAAAGAAAAAAAAAAATCCCGTGAAGAAATCTGCTTCCAGTATCTCTATGATTCTCAGTGTATTCATGAGAGAATGGAGAGTGGGAAAAAAAGAATTTGAGTCCCATAGGAAGTAATGGGGATTCACACCTTGGGGGGCAAATGTGAGTAGCCCAAAGCAATGCCTTTCGGGCGAGGACTGTATCTCCGGCAGGTGGTGAGGGCGGGGAGCAGATCAACCGTATCATACCGTATTTTTATCCAAATACTCCCACTATCTACCATTACCCTTCTCCACCCCCTCTTGCTCAAGCGTATGCTGTGCCAGTACGATACTCGTAATATTATGATTCACTTATGCTTTCATTCCATCACAGCCTGTCACTCGTGTTCCGAAAAAAAAACACGCATTCCTATCTAATCTCTCCACTCCCAGTTTAGTAGAGCGTAGTGAGATATGACAGATAAATACATGGGTGAACAAAGGGGTTACTATAATGCCGCTGTTCATTTTGTATTGCATAATTAGGGGGGGGATAATACCTTAATGGCAAAGAAACGTACGTATGGGAAGGAGGAAAGAGGTAAGGAAAGAATAAATAAAGTAAAAAACGAAAGAGTTAGCTCCAGGTTATCCTATCCACATATCTAGTTTGTGGTGTCATTGCTGCTGCCTCTACTCACTTCCCACTACGGTTTTTCCCTTTTTGATTAGAGGCCGGTATCATACCTGGTACAGTATATAGTTTTTGAGACTTCCAAATATTAGACGGGGGAGGGGGAAAAAGCAGTCGCATGAACAAGGGGTCTGAGATTGAATGAGATGGCGGGGGCGAGCACAACTAGATATGGCAAGTATCCTAGTGACTTTGGGGAGTCTAGATGGCTGGTACGGTGAAGCGTTAGAGAGATAGCAGGGTTTTCATAACCTCGAATGCAGGTAGCAGCGTGGAACTATGGAGCCCGGATGGGTGAGTGGGTGTATTGACTGATGGAGAGTGATGGAGGGTAAATGTGATAGAAACTTGAACCACATGGGTTATTATAACAACCTGGTGTCACATCTGTGCTATTGCGCTGAGTTTACCCCAATCTGAAAATCGACTTTAGGGGTTGAGGGAGGTCCGCTCGGACACATCAAGCTCCATCTATATGACGGGTTGGAAGAACCCATTGCCAATTGGGAAAAGCTAGCGGAGTAACACCCCTGGGGAGGAGCATGGTTTCAGAGGAGGATGGTACTTATTTTACACTAAAAATACTTGATTTTAAAACAGTTATAACTCACCTGGAAAGGATGAACAACTAAGCAATTAGTGCCATAATGTATGTAGGCAGTTACCTAGCTATTTTGAGTAGCGGTTATGAGAGTCTTCTCCGCTCTGCCACGGCGGTTGAGAGATTAGGGTCTGGATCAGATGTGGTTGCAATACATTTTTTTGTACAGAATTTTTCTGCCATTATACGATGGACATTTACTAACGGGTTTGGGTGATAACATCTAGATGGGTCTAAAGGCTCTATAGTATTTTTTTAATTTTTTTTGTAGAGAGATAGAGCTATGGTTACAGAGGGAACAGGTGTATTTTTGGTGCAAAATTGGAGAGGGGCCGACGTATCTTGTAGGGAAGATCTAGCGTGGGCTGAGCGAAGAATAGTTTGAGAACAGTGAAAAAAATTGTAAAAAGTTTGAATCTGTAAGTAGAAACTGACAACCAGTTTGAATATAGCTGCAGGGTTTGCTAGACAATACTGAAGAAATAGAGGAGAGTTGAGAACAAAGACTTAAAATTCTAATTACCGCCACTGAAATAGTGCATGTTCACTGCTACTCTGAACTCTACTTGGATGAGGTCTGCGATCCTCACCCGACCAACAGCTGATGCCTATAAAAGTGCTCAGACCGGTATGTGTACATTAGATTCTGGCTTCGATTGCAAGTGATGGTGACTGCCAAGAAGAGGGAATTTTAAGTTGAATTAGGTGGAAGGAAGAGAAAGGGAATAAAGAAAAAGGGATGTTCGCGGATTGTCGTGCTTGCCAGGGCGGGAGGCGAGAGTAATTTAAAAGAAGGGGGAGCTGTCGGCGGTATATATGGGTGTCTATAGAAATGCTTAGAAAGCAGCGAATATCGGTTTTGAAGGGTGATAGGAAGAGAAAAATGTTGTTTTTGTTGTAATCAAGTAGAGTTGGAGTTCGCGGATTGGCGGGACCGCAGTAGTTCCACTACTCCATCAAATCCACACTTGGTAGCCAACGAGAGCGGTGGTTAGGCAGGAAAGCATGGCGTATTCAGGTTGAGATCCGCTCGTTCCGTCAGTAGTTTTACTACTTCAACGGATCCATCCTGGGCAGCCCACAAAAGTGGTGTTCGGCCGCTGTTGTCTTGCATATTCGGGTTGGTGTCTCCCCGTCCCAATAGTAATTTCACTCCGCCAGCATCCTTTTGCTCGGCAGCCCACAAGAGCGGTGTTCGGCCACAATCGTCTTGGATATTGGGGTTGACGTCTTCCCGTCTCAACAGTAGCTTTACTATTTCACCATGCCCATACTGGATAGCGCAAAAGAGTGGTGTTCGGCCGCGATTGTCTTGGATATTGAGGTTGACGTCTTCCCCCAAAAGTAGTTTTACTACTTCACCATGCCCACACATGATAGCCCAGATGAGAGGTGTTTGGTTGTGGTTGTCTGGCATATCGGGGTTGACGTCTTCCCGTTTTATCAATAGCTTGACTACTCCATCCTGTCCACATCCGGCAGCCCACGAGAGGGGTGTTCGGCCAAGATTGTCTTGCATATCAGGGTTGACGTCTTTCTGTTCCAACAAGAGCTTCACTACCTCATCGTGCCCATGCTCGGCAGCCCAATAGAGGGATGTTTGACTCGGGTTGTATGCCATATTGGGGCCGGGGTTCTCCGATTCTAATAGTAGGTTCAGTAATGGAACGGCGAAATTGGGCCGGGAAAGAGAATATAAACGATTGGCCAGCTTTACTTACCTGTAGGAATGGGGCAGTTGACGCCTTCCCACAAATAAAAAAACAAGAGGATTGCCGAGTTTTGTGATCACCTGCCTTCGATTAAACAGCTTCGCGCAAGGAGGATAGCAAAAGCCACAAGAGAGAGGGTAATAAATTAAATCTGTAGTCGTGTTTGTCGTCGCACTCACCGCTCTTGTAAAAGCAGCACGATGGATGAGAGAGAGGAAGGGGGAAAGGCCCTTATATACCATTCTAAGACGGTGGCTCCCACAAACGTGGTACAGGACAGTCGCCTCTCTAGCCCCATGGGAACCTAACCTAACTAAAACTGGTTGGAAAAAAAGAGACCCCGAGAAACCACCGGTTTCTAGAATCTTTGTTATCCTCTGAGTTTCCTTGGAGGCCGGTATTGGTGTTTCGTCTCCGGGCTTCACAACCACTGCTCGCAGGAGCGAAACGAAATCCCAGCATTAGTTTCACGGATGCTCCGGCTTCCTTGGTTTAACTTATTTATCCATTGCAGCACCCACACCGTGTCCAACGCGGGTGGCACTCATTCTCCACGCTGTTATGCACCTCAGCCGAGGTGTCTGTCTAGGTGGCCTAATGCGCTCGAAAGCTGGGTGTACTACCATACTGTATCAAACTACAACGCTCTAGCACACACAATCCCACATGAGCCTGCCCAATTTTCTACTGCACGATTACAGCACTAACGTAGTAAGTGCCTTTCTGGACAGACAGGGCAATAAGGATTGACGAAACGTCTCACGCTTTGGGTAGACGCGGGTTCTTGTGAAGAACATAAATGTCAGGGCGGGAAGGGGAAGGCTTACTCACTTGGGGGAACACGTCTTGGCCAAGTGATTTGTAGTGAATGGGTGAAGTAAGTAATTACACAGTGTCGCTCCTGACCGAATACTGGTGCGAGATCCCAAAATACTTTGGCCTCACTAACGAGTTTACTCTTCTCAGGTAGGTTAGAGAAATAGATTGTCTGAGTATACAATGTAGAACGCAAGGGGCTACGATATCCCTAGAGGGTTAGGATAAACGAGCATAAGCTCTCATGCCATGTATTATCAGGATATACATTACCTTCATTAGCTGATCTCCACCGGTGGAGGTACAGAGGGCGACGCTGAGACCAGGAACTAACACTAGACCTACCAAGAAATACATTGTAGAGGAAGGTAATATAGTAAGTGTACTAGTGGTATTGGGAACAGCTCACGGATGGGGCGGACGAGAATTCGGCCTAAGTCACGGTACATGAGTCTGGCGGAAATGCGTCGGTCCCCTCCCCTCTAATTTTCTACCAGATATGCCTGACATTGAACAGTCGCAACTCGCCTAAAAGGGGTATGGAAATAAACGGCGAATACTTCATGTAGGCGATCACCCAGCCTTTCTAGGTATCATAGCAATTATGGAAGCTTTCTCCACTCTGCCGTGATAGCTCATGTCAGGGCCTGGATTGGATATAATTGCAACGTACTTTTTGTATATTATAGGATGTTTCCGGTATTGTGCCATCGACATTTTCTAACAATGGGACTTGGGAGATAATGTCTAGATGGCTCCAAAGATGCTATAGCGGGTTTTTCTATTTCTGCTTTCTGTTTTCCTTTTTTTTTTTTTTTGCAGAGTCGCGGAGCAGTAGTTTTCCGGAATGAGCACCCCCGTTTTTGATGTAGAGTAGGGGAGGGGGCCGACGAATTTTATCACCAAGCTCGTACATGCACGGCTCGCTCACGGGAGAGCGAAGAGCAGTTTAGGGTCAATAGTAGAAAATGGTGAAAAGTTGGAATTGGTAAGTAGGAAAAGACAACCAGTCTAAATATAGATGCAGGGTTGTTATACAATACGCAAGGAGAGTAGAGTTGAGAAAAAAGACCGAAAATTCAGATTACCACAACATGAATAGTACATACATGTCCATCGCCACGCCAAACTCTCAGATCCTTGCTCAACAGACAGTGAATACCCATAAATGCATATATGCTCGGACAGACATGTGTATTCTAGGTTCTAGCTTTCTATAGTGGATGATTATGGATATCAACGGAGAACTGGTAGAGAAGAAAAAGGGGCGAGAGGAAAAAGATAGGGATATCCACGAATTGTCGTACATTCTAAGGAGTGTTTTGAAGGAGGGGGTGGCTCGCGGTATATATGGGTATGAGTATGGAAATTCTTAGAAAGTATTCCATACCGGTTTTCAAGTGTGATAGAAATAATAATGATGTTTTTTGTTGTGGTTAAACCATATTGGGGGTTCGGGGATTGGTGGGCCTGCAGTAGCTCCACCACCACTCCCTAGTGTTCTTCCATAGGAACCGATGAGTGTGGTGTATTGCCGCCTTTATTGGATGTGTTGAGATTGATATCTTTCCTTCCTAACAGTAGCTTCACTAGTTCATCATGCCTACCCTTGGTAGCCAACAAGAGTGGTGTTCGGCCACGATAGTCCGGCATACTGGGGTTGACATCTTCGCGCCCCAACAGTAATTTCACTACTCTACCACGCCCACACTCGGTAGCCCACAAGAGTGGTGTTCGGCCAAAATAATCTGCCACATTAGGGTCCAAATCCCCTCGTCTCAGCAGTTGCTTCACTACTCCACCGCGGCCAAACTCAGCGGCCCAAGAAAGTGGGGTTCGGCCAAGATCGTCTGTTTTATTGGGATCGAGGTCCTGCCGTTCCAACAAAAGCTCCGATGCCCCGTCGCGCACATACTTGACAGCCACCAAGAGTGCTGATTGTCTATTATGGTCTGGTATATTAGGGTCGACATATTTTCTCTCTAATAGAAGCTTTACCAATCTATCATGCCCAGACTTTGCGGCCAACGAGAGCGGTGTTTGCCCTTCACCGTCTCGTATATTGGGGTTGACGTCTTTTCGCCCCAATAGCAGCTGCACCAATCCATAATGCCCATACTTGGTGGCCAGCAGGAGTGGTGTTTGCAGTTTCTTGTTTTGTATATTGGGGTTGACGTCTTTTCGCCCCAATAGTAGCTTCACCAATTCATCATCCCCATTCTTGGTAGCCAGGGAGAGCGGCGTTTGGCCCCTATCGTTTGGAATATTGACGTCGAGATCCTCCCGTTCCAACAGCAGCTTCACTATTCTATCATACCTATAATCGACAGCATAAAAAAGTGGTGTTCTGTCGTGGGGGTCTGGCAGATTGGTGTCGAGGTCTTTCCGTGCCAATAGCAGCTGCACTATTCCTTCAAAGCCAAGCTCGACAGCGAGGGAGAGCGGTGTTAGGCCCTGAATCCCTGGGAGGTTGGGGTCGACGTCGTACTGTCCAAGGAGTAACTTCACGATTCTATTATGCCCAAGTTGGGCAGCGTATGAGAGCGGTGTTAGGCCATTTTCGTCTGGAATGTTTGGGTCGACATTCTCCTTTCTCAATAGTAACTTGACTACTTCACCGCACCCGTGCTCGGCAGCCCACGAGAGCGGTGTTCGGTCGTCATTGTCTGGCAAATTGGGATTGATATCCTCCCGTTCTAACAGTAACCTCACTATTTCATCATACCCGTGCAAGGCGGCCCACGAGAGCGATGTTCGGCCTTCATTGTTTGGCACATTGGGGTCGACGTTCTTCTCTCCCAATAGTAGATCCACCGCTCCATGGTGCCTTCGATGGGCAGCCCACCAGAGCGCTGTTCGGCCTGCACCATCTGGAATATTGGGATCAACAGCCTCCCATCCTAACAGCAGCTTCAATACTCCATCATTCCCACACTCGGCGGCTTGCGAGAGTGGTGTTTGGCCGTTGTTGTCTGGAATATTGGGGTTAACGTCTTCTCGTCCAAAGAGTAGCTTCGCTACTCCACCATGCCCATTCATAGCAGCCCAATTGAGTGGTGTTAGGCCATCCAAGTCTGGTATGTTGGGGTCGACACCCTCCTGTTCTAACAGTAGCTTTACTACGCTATCATGCCCATTCATAGCTGCCCAAGAGAGCGGTGTTCGGCCGTCATTGTCTGGCATATTGGTCTGGGACCTTCTTGCTTTAACGCTGAGTTTAGCCCTTTAGCGACGAAGCCGGACCGGGGAAGAGAACATAAAGTATTAAAAAGCTTTACTTACCCTCAGGAACAGTGGGGAGGCAACGCCTTCACACAAATAAAAAAGCAAGAGAGTTGTCAGATTTCGTGATCCCACGTCTTCAATAAAAAAAGTTTGTGACGACGCAAGCAGAGAATAGCAAAAACAAGAAGAGAGGAAGAAATTGATTAAAGTAGTAGTCGTGTTCGCCGCCGTCGTACTCGTCTTGGTTGTAACAGGGGAACAATCGATGAAGGAGAGGAGGCGGGAAGCACGGTTACGTGCCTTTCTATGGTGACGGTCGTCCCCACAAACATTCTACAGCACAGTCACCTCTACTAACCCTACGGGAGCCTAATCTAAGTGAAACTGATAGGAAAAACCCTTAAAAAAAAAAAATTGTTCCCAGGATCTCTGTAGTTCACCGTGTTTCCTTAGAGACTAGTATTGACATTTTGTCGCTGGGCGACACACTACGCCCGCAGGAAATTCCAGTGTTCTGTTCGTGAATACTCCGACTTGCCTGGTTTTAACCTCTCTATCCACACAGCGCCAGTACCTTACCCGGCATGGATGATACACACTCTCCGGTCTGTTATGCACTGCTGCCGATAGAGCTGCCCCAGAAGCTAGGCGTACTGCCACACAGTATCAAACCACAACGGGCCAGCACCCACAAGCCTGCCTAATATAGCCCGGTTTTGTGCCGCACGGTACAGTGTTGATGTGGTGGACTATCTGGTTTATTTTTCCCAATTCGGGAGGAAGGGCGGATTTGAATTGTCTGAGGATACTGCATTGTAGAATGCAAAGTGTGTTGGTATAACCAGGAGCGCAGATTAGAATACCCGGGCAGAAACTCCCCCTCTTGCATGTTGGCTAGATTTATATTATATTATATTATATTACCTTTACCGACCACCCTAGTCAATGGGGATACGGAAACCTTCACGGAAACCGGACACTAATGCTAGACATGAAAAGAAATACATCTCGAAGGAAAGGAATATAGCATCGAGAACATCTCACCTCCAATCCTCCCCCCTTCACGGAAACCAGTAGGAGCCCCAGCGATCGGTTGAAAGGAAAATATTCGCCAGGCAGAGCACATGGGAGGGCAGGAAAAAAGAATTCATTCCCCATCTCTTGTGGATGGTTGTGGAATAGTATTAGATACCTAGAAAGTAATCTCAGCCGGGACCGGGAAATTCCCGGCCACTCTCAACCCCTCAAGGCATTACCACCAGCCAGGCCACACATCTCCACGACCCAGCGATTGACGCCTACCACTACACGCCTGCTGAGGGGGACGATAGGAGCGAGAACTGGCCTAGGAAACTGGGTTTCCTCGATGGTGATATTCCAACTCCCACACGGTATATACCGTACCATATTATCCTACTCTTTACATGTACGTCTACTCCAACATGTCTCCACCACCATCTGTGAAACCACCCTTGCAAGCAAATTCCTTGTAATACATTAACCCCCCGCCCGACTCTACACTACTTACCACTACCCTCCCTCTTACTATACTCTCCCACGCTGGTATGATATAATGCATTATTTATAATTATTTATAGTTATATCGCATCACGGCTCGTCACTCGCACTCTTGGAAAATAAAAAGGGAACCGGACATACCCATCCATTGCTCCACTCTCCGAGTGCAGTAGTATGCAGCCAGATACGGCAGTTAAACAAATGGATGAACGATTAATTCACCAAGAACGCCATCATTTATTTTGCGCTTTGTGGTTAAGAAATGAGAGGGCAGAAAAGGAGAGAAGAGGGGATAAAGCAGGTAGTCTAATACCCTAATGCCAAAGAAATGTACTCGGAGAAAGAAGCAGGAAACAAATCAACCGAAGTGGGAAGGGGGAGTTTTCTGAATGCTATCCCCTTCGTTTATTCAGCCCATAGCATTTCTAATACTTCTATGCGCCCTGCACTATGACTTTTTACTTTTTAGATTGGAAACCAGGATCCCACCGCAGTCCTTGATCGAGCCTTTCTAGTTTGAACTAAAGTAGGGAGAAAACGAACAGTCGCATGAGTAAGGGGTTCTGGAATTGGCTAAGAGGACAAAGGGAGAGCGAGTGAAATGGTTGAGCGTGGATGCATATGAATTTTTAGATGGTGAGAGCCGAAGGGCGTGGGGGCGGCATATAGTATCATAACCTAAATTGCAGGAGATATTAAAACAATGGGATTCTCCTGCAAGTGCTATTGCGGTGAGTTTACCAAAATCTATAATAGGGGTAGACTGAGAAGTTATGAGAGGTCTACTCTGGCCGGACACGTCAAGTTCCATACACCCGCCCACACAGTCCAGGTTGGTATTGCGGGGCTGCGGTTGAGTTCTACGTACAGCATCATAGATTCTTCAATAATTACGGAGCGAACCAACGGGAATCTGAAGTCACAGTATATGAGCCTGGGGGGCAATCCATAGGCCCTCTCGTCCAATTTTACACCAAAAATACTTGATTTTGGAAAATTGTAACTTTCCTGAAAGGTGTATAGGGCTTTTTGTATTATAATATTATATCATAGGGTGTTTTCGGTATTATGCCGTGAATGTGAATATTTCCTGGAGGCGGGGCTTGGGCGATAATATGTAGATGGCCCCAAAGACGCTATAGCGAATTTTTCCATTATCCAAATTTTTTTTTTTTTTTTTTAGCGCGACAATGGAGTGGTTTTCCAGAGTAAGGATACCCATTTCTAGTATAAAGTAGGGGAGAAGGCCGGCGAATTTTATCACCAAGTTCGTACACACGCCGCTCGCTAGCGGGAGAGCGAAGAGCCGTTTAGGGTCAATAATAAAATTGGAGAAAGTTGAGATCTGCAGTCAGGAAAAGACAACTAATCTAAATTTAATTGCAGGGTTGTTACACAGTACTGGAGAAACGGAATAGAGTTGAAAACAGAGACTGAAGATTCTGATTATCGCCGCAAGAATAGCACAGCCATATCTACCTCCATGCCGGACTTTGAAGTCCTCCCTCGCTCAACCAACAGCTGATGCCCATAAAGTTTAATGCATATATGCCCAGACCGATACGTGAATGCTAGGTTCTAGCCTCAATCGTAGTTGATTATGACCATCAACGGAGAACCGGAAAAGAAGAAAGAGAGGGGGGAGGAAAAGGTAGAAATATCCACAGATTGCTGTGCATTCTAGGGTACGAGGTGAGAGTGGTTTAAAAGAGGAGGAAATGACAGACGGTATATATAGGTATGACTATAGAAATGCTTAGAAAGCATTGCATGCCAGCTTTCAGGGATAAAAAAAAAATACCGTTTTGGTTGGGTCAAATTGCCTTGGGGTTCGTGAATTGGCGGGCCTGCGGTAGCTCCACTCCCTCCATGGGGGCCTGGCAGGGTGGGGAATCACCGTCTTTGTTGAGCGTATGGGGGTTTATATCTTTCCTTCCCAATAGTAGCTTCACTAGCGCATCGCGCCCATCCTTGGTAGCCAACATGAGCGGTGTCCGGCCGCGATTGTCCGGAATATTGGGGTCGACATCGTCTCGCCCCAACAGTAGTTTCACTACCATACTACGCCCATACTCAGTAGCCCACAGGAGTGGTGTTCGACCAAGATCATCCGTCAAATTGGGGTCCACATTTTTCTGTCCCAGCAATTGCTTCAATACTCCACCACGACCAAACTCGGCAGCCCAAAAAAGTGGAGTCCGGCCAAGTTCGTCTGCTATGTTGGGGTCCAGGTCTTCCCGTTCTAGCAGTAGCTTCACTATTTCGTCATGCCTAGCCTTGGTAGCTAATAAGAGTGGTGTTTGGCCACGATCGTCCAGCGTATTAGGGTCGACATCCTCTCGCTCTAACAGTAGTTTTACTACTCTACTACGACTAGACTCAGTAGCCCACAAGAGCGGTGTTCGGCCATAATAGTCTGTCGCATTGGGGTCCACGTCCTCCCGTCCCAGCAGCTGCTTCAATACTCTACGACGGCCAAACTCGGCAGCCCAGAAAAGTGGTGTTCGACCAATATTGTCTTTTATGTTGGGATTTAGATCTTCACGTTCCAACAGTAGCTCCAATGCCCCATCGCGCACAAACCTGGCTGCCATCAAGAGTGGTGTTTGCCCTTCAACGTCTCGTAGATTGGGGTTGACGTCTTTTCGCCCCAATAGTAGCTTCACCAATCCATCACGCCCACGCTGGGTAGCCAACCCGAGTGGCGTGTCTCCGCTATAGTCTCGAATATTAGGGTCAAGATCCTCCTGTTCCAACAGTAACTTCACTGCTCCCTCGCACCTACACTCAACAGCACAAAAGAGTGGTGTTCTGCCGCGGTTGTCTGGAATATTGGGGTTGACATCTCCCCGTCCCAACAGTAGATGCGCAACTTCAGCACGGCGATACCGGATAGCGAGGAAGAGCGGTGTTTGGCCGAAAACGTTTGAAATATTGGGGTCGACATTTTTCTGTCTCAGTAGTAGCCTCACTACTTTACCGCGCCCATACAAGGCAGCCCACGAGAGCGGTGTTCGGCAGCCATTGTCTAGCATATTAGGGTCGACGTTCTTCCGTCTTAACAGTTGCTCCACTACTCCGTCACACCCGTGCTTGGCAGCCCATGAGAGCGGTGTTCGGCCGTCGTTGTCTGGCATATTGGGGTCAATGTTCTCCTGTCTCAATAGTAGCTTGACTGCTCCATCACACCCGTACTCGGCAGCCCACGAAAGCGGTGTTGAGCCAAGGCCGTCTGGGGTATTGGGGTCAACAGACTCCCATCCTAATAGTATCTTCACCACTCCATCACGCCCGTGCCTGGCAGCCCGCAAGAGCGGCGTATGGCCAAAATTGTCCGGAATATTGGGGTTAACGTCTCCCCGTTCAAAGAGTAGCTTCGCTACTCCATCATGTCCATATTTAGCAGCCCAATTGAGCGGTGTTAGGCCATCCATGTCTGGTATGTTGGGATCGACATTCTCCAGTTCCAACAGTAGCTTTACTACTTCATCGTGCCCATTTATAGCGGCCCACGAGAGTGGTGTTCGGCCGTAATTGTCTGGCATATTGGTCTGGTGTCCTCTCGTTCTAACGCTGAGTTCAGGAGTTTAGTGACAAAGCCGGCCCGGGAAAGAGAACACAAAGGATTAACAAGCTTCACTCACCCGTAGGAATAGTGGGCAAGCAGCGCCTTTATACAAACAAAAAAGCAAGAGTTGTCAGATTTCGTGATCCAGAGGCTTCAGTCAAAAAGCCTCGCACTAGCACAAGTAGAGAATAGCAAAAGCAAGAAGATAGAAAGAAATTGATTAAAGCCGTAGTCGTGCTCGCCGTCGTTGTACTTGTCTTCGCTGTGACAGAAGAACGATTGGTGGGGGCGATGAGGGGAGGAAGGCCTATTCATACCTTTCTAAATGACGGTTGTCCCCACAAACACTCTACAGCGCGGTCACCTCTGCTTACCCTATGGGAACCTAATCTAATCAAAACTGGGTCGTTGATGGGAAAAACCCCGTAAGGGGACTGGGTTATAGGATTTATTTGATTCTCCGTGTTGCCTTAGAGGCCAGTATTGCCGCTGCTCGCGGAAAGCTCCAGTATTCGTTTCTCGAATGCTCCGACTTACCTGGTTTTTCTTTACTCATGCAGCGCCAACACCATAACCGACGTGGACGATTCTCCGGACCGGTATACACTACGGCTGATAGAGTTGCCCTGTCGACCCGATCCACCAGAAGTTGGGTGCACTGCCATATAGTATCAAACTACAACAGCTTAGTACACACAGACCTGCCTAAACCGACCCAGTTTTGTACTGCACGATACAGCATTGGCATGATAGACTAGCTAGTTTATTTTTTTCCCAATTCGGGAGGAAGAACGAATTTGAATTGTCTAAGGATACCACAATAGAACGCAAAGTCTGACGGTATAACCGGGAGTGCAAGTTAGAATACTCGGGCAGAAGCTCCCATCTTGCATATTAGCTGGATGGATATACCTTACCTTCATCAACCGCTTCAGCCAATGAGGATACAGCAGCCTGCATGGAAACCGGGCACAAATACTATACATGTAAAGTGATACATCCTGAAGAAAAGGAACATAGAATCGGGAACAACTCACCTCCAACCCTCCCTCCTTCATAGAAATTAGCAACAAGAGTACCAGCGAACAGCTGAAAGAAAAACATCCATCAGGCAATGCACATGGCAGGGCAGATAGAAAGGATTCATGCTCCATTGCTTGTGGATGGCTGTGTAATAGAATTAGCTACCCGGAAACTAACCTCAGTCGGGACCGGGAAATTCCCGACCTAGTCCTTGATTCTCACCACTACACTTCTGCAGAAGGGCCTGAAAAATTAAGTTATCTTAGTGGTGATATTTCAACCTTAACCCCATACGGTACTGTGCCATCCCATACCATAGTATTACTATCCTTTACTATACGCCGTGTACAGTACCCATACTCCGACATGTTCCTGCCACCATCTACAAAACTACTACTGCGAGCAGATTGGTTGTCGTATATTCACCCCACCCCCTTCACCCCACTCTCACCATCTACCATTACCCCCCTTCCTTCTTACGCTACTCCAGTGTGTGGCGTGCTGGTAAAATAATATGATGCATCATTTATAGCTACCTCATCATAACTTATCACTCGCACTCTAGAAAGATAAAAAAAAAATTGGACGTCCTCATCCATCCATCCCTCCACTCTCCCGGTGTAGCAGTATGCAGTTAAATAAATGGATAAATAAAGGGTTTACCGAGAACGCCGCCATTCATTTCGTACTGTGCGGTTGAGCGGTGATAGATAGAAAAGGAAAGGGGGAATAAAGCAGATAATCTAATACCCGAATGCCAAAGAAATATACTTGAAGAAAAAACAAGAAAAAGCAAATTGAAGCGAAATGAGAGCTTTCTCCAAGTTATCCTCTCCATTTATCCAGTCCGTGGCATCGCCGCTATCTCTATGCACTCCCCACTGCGACTTTTTCCTTTTTGGATCAGAAGCTAGTATCATACTACGGTCCTTGAGCCTTCCTAATTTGAACTAAAAAAAAAGGATGAAAGAACCATATTTCTACTTATAATTCCCTAAGATGTGACGGAAATCAAACCATCACACGTCTCATATCATGCCGCGGCTACATTGATCTCCCCCGAGAATCCATCATTGTCATCGCCTCCTGTCGCCCGCAATAACGTCCACGGCTACCGTCTCAAACCTGATATTCCGCTTCCAAGTCTGCGTGCACTTTTCCACACCACCGCTCTCTATCCACCTGGCGAGATTCTTGCACTGGCTCACGTCAAAGACTTCGAGATTGTGGCAGCCTTCCACTACCGCTTCTACGCCCACGCCCGTGACGCGCACGCATCCGCGCACGGAAAGTTCGCGAAGTTCAAGTAGGTGTAGACCTATCGCTCTGAGCGATGAGTCCGACACAGCGGATCCACAGAACGATAGTTTTAGGATGGATAGGTGCGGGCAGCCAAGCGAGAGGACTTCCGTTGCTGTATCCGATAATGCACAGCAGAAGGACTGCATGAATGGGGTTAGCTATGGCTTCTAGGAGGAGGAAGGGGTCCTCTGGAAAGGAGTGAGGAAAGATTTACCAAATCGAGGCTTCGGAGGCCCTTAGCCGCGTTCGTGAGGAATACTACCGCGCTGTCGGTGAGATAGGTGCAATCTGCTAGGCATAGACTTTGCAGTCTCTCGAAGCGCGTCATGCTCCAGCTCTGAAATCCTTGGTCTGTGATAGTAGTACATCGCGTGAGATCCACATGCTCCAACCTGCGGGCAGCGTGCGCCGCAAGGTGGGACATGGTGCGGTCAGTGACGTGTTTGCAATAACTTAATGTCAGCCGGCTGAGGTTCGGGCACCCGATCACTGTGCCCGGGGCGGGATACATTGGCGGTGGCTGGGGTGGGGCCTGCTGACCAGGATTGTATCTTGAAGGGTTATTCGCCGCGGCGGCCGCAGCTTGTGCCTGCTGTAGTTGCTGTTCCGCGTACATTGGGTGGAACTCGGGGACAACCCAACCCACGACCCTCGCCAAGAGCGTATCGCTCACTTTCCGGCAGTTGCTAAGATCAATCTCCTCGAGCCCTTTCGCACGGTTTGACATTTCAAGTATGGCCTGCCCAGTGATGTCCCAAACACTCTTCATCTTCCAAATTTTGACGTTAGCACCACAGGTCTGTGCAAGGACCGTAAAACCCTCGTCACCAATGTGAAAGCAGTTTGATATATCTATCAGGGTGGGCCTATGCCCCACAAAGGGTGCAATTGCATGTATCAACACGTTGTCATTGATCACTCGGTTGTAGGGCTTCAAGTCGAGAGTGGTCAGCAGGTATGGAGAATTGGTGAGTAGCCTTGACCAATGTGTCGACACTTGACGCACTCGCATCAACTCGTGAAGTTCCATGTGCTTGAATATTTGAATCAAGATATCATCCTTGAATTGACCGATATTAAATCTGGAGGGTTTCCGAGAAAGTATACGCGCCCGTTTTACGGTTGCGTGATGTTCCGGGGGAGTGGTCACATGTTTAGTCTTTACCGGCGAAGGGGTTGTAGATCGTGAAAGAGGGCTTGGATTCTCTTCCGTTGGCGAAGAGCTGCTCGATGTGGCACTTGATTGTGGTGGTGGTGGGGCAAGCGAGCCTCGTCTAGACTTCGACCTAAGCGATTCAAAGTCCGCAGGTAAGTATGGATCCGGATCAAAGGGTTCGACGAGATTAGAGTCATTCGGTCCCGTGAACCGTGACTCGGGAACCGTCAAGTTTATTGAAGACGCTTTCGGGAGATCTGATATATCCAATTTATCGATTGACTGAGTAGGAGTCGCCGGTGCATCCCTCATGAGCACGTTTTCACCATCCCCATCCATACGATCCCTTGCAGTCATCTCCAACTGTTGCTGCACTTCAGGAGGACACTTTTTCCACAATTCCTCCAATACATCGCCCTCAATCACCAGACATTCCACAGGTGTTATCGCGCGAACTGTGGCTGTCCTCCTGGGTGCCAAAGAGAGAGCCACAACCTCCCCAAAATGTTGACCCTTTCTCAGCCGTGCTTTGACCTTGTTCTGCTTCGGGTCCATAGCTAATTCATCCACAACTTCAACCTCACCACCCACGATAAAGTATATCTCCCTCCCCATCGAGTATTGCTGGATGATGGTCTGAAAAGGTGCATACGTCCGGGGGGCTGCACTCAATCCTAAAAAGTGAAGGTTTTCTTGGGGAAGATTTGCAAATAATGGTAGCTCCTTCAGTAATTGTCGAATGTTGACCTGCCCACTTCCCAGAGCTGAATTGGTCACCCATTGACTCCCGGGCTTCGGGGTGGTACCGGAGCCTCCGGGAGCCCGTGGGGCATCGAGCTTGAAATATATGTTATCTCCAATCTCGACATCTCCATCCGAGTCGACCGCCCTTTTTACCCCCCCAGTTCTCGGACTGCTTTCCCTCTCCTTTTTCTTCTTGTTGAGTAGCGTCAAGCGCTCCTCCGCCTCCTCCCTGATAGCCCTCTCCACTTCGGGGAACTTGGGCAGCTCGCGCTGGAGCGCCTCCTTCGTCAAAACAACAAGCAAACATCTGCTCCGGGCAATGATCGTCGCCGTTCGTGGTATGTTCATTAGTATACCAATTTCTCCAAAGAATGCACCTGGCCGCAATTCCGCATAGGTGCTCTCCCCATCCCTCGAAGTGACCGCCACAGCACCTCGGACGAGCCAGTACATAGCTTTTGCTTCATCGCCCTCAGTAAGGATATAATCTCGCGGCGAGTAGGGCTGCGGCCTTAGGTGGGATGCGACGGCTGACAAGAACTCCTCGGGAGCACTGAGAAACAGCGGGAAGGACCGGAGTCGCTCCAGCAGAACTAGTGGCATGCCATTGGAAGTGGTAAGGGGGGAAGGACGGGCGGGTTTGGCAGGATTCGTCTGCGACTCGAAGTGATGTACAATCTCAATCGTGTTCACATGGCCATTAGAGTCGTCAGCTCCAGGGGGAGGAGCCGGGGAGAGGACTATCGGGGGTGCGCGTCGCCGGTGGTGCATCGTTTGTAGGTCGTCGCAAGAGAAACTGCAAGGTAAACTATATTATAGAACAGGTAAGGGGAGCGACCGGGGGAGTAGCAAGCGTAGTTCCTTATCCGGGCACCGAAACACGCACAAAGCAGGACACAGACCCACGCACACACAGACAGCAGGGGGAGGGGAGGAGAGGGAAGAAGAGAAAGAAAGTGGACAGACAGGCAAGGGGTGGAGCGAGCAGCTGGCTCGAGTTTCTGTCCGAAGAATAAGATGCAGACACTCCCGGTAAGCAACGTCGGACTAGCGTCGGATTAGACTTTGGGGAGTGGTGCGACAAAAGGTGCAAGAAATTCCTCAGGGACCACCTCAACGCAAGTGCCCAATCCTATGAACCCCCGTTTCCGCCGCGATATGAAGTGATAGATGACGATCTGGTCGAGGAAATTTTTAAAAAAGACTTTTTTAATCTACGCGAGTTACGTAGTTTTAGGTCGGTGGACAGGGAAAAAGGTCTGAGATTCGGGATGGAGTAGGGGGGATGCGGGTCAATTGTTCCTTTTTTCTTTCTTTTCTTCTTCCTTTTTCCCCTCGTTTTTTTTCCCCCCAACTTTTGCTCTTGCAGCTTAATTTCCTTTGCCTATCAGGATCGTCCAAAGTCTGGAATTTCCTTCCGATCCTTTCAAAGGTATCCCAAGCAAGCCCTTTTCGCGTTGCGGAGTCTGTTCCCGCGCGCAGGCTTCGCCGAGGACGCGGATCGCCAACACAGATGCGTAAGAAAATGGTGGAAGGGAGGGCCGTCGACGGGTAACGGGGGCGGGGAAGTGAAGAGGATGTAAGGGAGGGGAAGGGTGGGGCGAGGATGTGTGGAGGGGTTTAAAGCGTGTGCGGAGAAGGGGGCCCCTGTTTCACACTCTCTCAATACCGCATCCTTAGCCGCAAGAGTAGTTGCGCAGGCGCTGAAGAAGGACTTTTTCGGTATGGTACGGTGACAGTAACGGTTTAGAGATGGGTGAGGATGTGAGGATGAGGATGAGGATGAGGATGAAAAGGCGATGGAATTTTTAATTTTTTTCGATCCTTTTCGGTGGAGAGTGAATGGGAAAAGGGGGGGTTGGAAGGGGAAAAGGGAAGGAAGGATGAGGGGACGGGGTGGGTAAATCTTGATACGGGATCGGGACTCTGGAGAAAGGTGGCACGAGACAGGACAGGAGCGGAAAGAGAGCGGCAAGCTTCCAGAAGTTCTGGAAGAATCAAGTATTGGGAGGATTTGGAAGGGATGTGGCGATGGAGGGATGGATAAGGATACCGTACCGCCAGCCGCACAGTTGAGATGCTCGGACGGTGAGAAATGGAGATTGTGGTGGTAGCGTTCTTGGTGGGATACAGTAGCAGTTATCTGCAGGGAGTGTGGTCACTCTACTCGCACTGAGCTACACAAGCTTTGGAAGCGAAATCAGTAAAAGGGGAAGCGATGCCGATGAATGTAACAGGGGTTTATCTCCGGAGCGGAGCGGGGGGGGGAGGGGGCTTCGAGACTTGGACGAATGAACGAGAGAGCCTGCCCTATCTTGCATAAAAGTCCGGAGGTGAGAAGTCAGGGAAACCTGGCCGGAAAAGGAGAACAAAATATCATCATAAGGGTCATAACTGAATTAGCAACGCATGTCGATACCGGGGAGTTATCTATAATATCATACTCGTAGAGGCAACTTGCAGATTTTGCCGGAAGACCCTCGCTCGTATCGTATTTTTTTATGGTGCCGGTGAAACAAGTGAAGAGCATCATACCGCACAATGTCACGAAGGTTGTCATATTCTGTCGCTTGGCGATTGAAATACCGGTGGAATAGCTGTAGTGTAGGCCTGGATACAGGTACCACACGTACCTTGGTAGGTCCCATACCGGTAATCGCCCGGCCACCATATCCCCCCGCCAATCCTCACGCACATATAAAGAGCACAGCGCCGGTTCATATGGGTAGAAAGTACACTTCATAGGGGGAAAGGCGCTATACTCTCTCTCTCTCTCTCTCCCTCCCCCTCTCCTTCCTTCATCCGCGGGGCTGCCGGCAAGAAAAAGCTCGGGCGGCAGATGCAAACCAAGTGCTGTACTGTACTGTGCGTGTGGTATTTCTGTGAAAAAATAGAGTGAAACCACCCCCAGGAATGACAATTATACGCCGTGCGCAGTCAGCACCTGGCACCAACCATATACCCACCAGGAGCGCATTTCACACCGCCGGCGTGAAAGAGTGCAATGTAATTCAATTCTAAATCAATCAATAAATCGATCAACATCACCTTGTCTCTCTATCCGTCTTTCCCTCTCCAGAGATAAAAATGAAATATAAAAAGTAAACAGGATCAAGACCAAGGCCTACCCTACATTACTATCCTTCTAGACGGGCCTGAGTACGCTACATATGCACATAAACCCCGTAATTCCGCCATCGTTGTCATACCTCTGCATCAAAAGAAACTGCAACAAGGCTCCCGAAATGTGACGCGAATGACGATATCCTACATACTGTGTGCTACCTAAATGCACTCACACCAGTAAGAATCAATCACATTTTCACCTTCAAGTGACAGGAGGGATACGGTAGAGATCGAGGGAGATATCGTCCTCGTACAAGTAAAAACCCGGAAGAAAAAGAAATTCTAACGACAGCTTCTCCTCCCTTCTTTCCCCCTCCCATCTCTTCCTCCGCCCGGTCCACCGTTTTCCTCTCCCTCGCTTGCCCGCCGTGCATTGATACCCGAAGAAACGAGAGTATCCTTTCCTTTCTCTTTCCCTTTTCCTTTCTTTTTCTGTTGCTCGGTTCGGTCCATCTGCCAATTTTCTTTTTAAAAATTTCCTCCACCATCCGTTACAGATTGTGTGCCAACTACTCGAGTATCGGTACGGTACCGTATCTTACCGTACAGTACCGGTACCGGTACGAGTACTTGACCTTCCCTGACTGGCACCCCATCCTACTTTTTTGCTTCTTTTTTTTTTTTTTCCATCTCTCTCATCTTCCCCTTCTACCCTAACCCTTATCACATGAGAAAAAAAAAACCTAAAACTTGTAATTCACATCATTCTAAGCCCTAGTGATCTCAACCATCGCCTTGCTGCAGCCCTATGATTTCGAGTATTCTTAAGCGGCCTGCCCATTCCGCTTTCTGGCTCCGACCATTCATGGTGGAATAGGAAATTGGTCCGGCGGATTGAGATGGGACGAATGGTCAGCCCTAAACCATCCTCCCGTTCCGGATCGAGATATTATAGCTGATCATTACCCGATGCTGACCGTATGTGTGGGATCCTTAACGACTCGGATATTTTGAGACGGTTTGGGAATTCGCTTCCTGTGATATGTACTCGAGCACCGGTACTCGAGCAAACCCGAGACCTAACATGATCCACGTGAATCTGGAAGCGGTCTGCATTGTGGGGGGGGGGGGCAGCGCTGTTGCAGGAGAAAATGCTAGCTCGTACAGTGAATGGGTACAATCGAGCTTTCATTCTCAACTTTGATACAAAACAGTTCCCCAGATGCCCTTTCTGATCTCCCTCCTGGGTACGGTAGCGGAAACCCACAAGTCTCTATGGAATGGTGTAGGGTGCGAAAAATCGAGTGACCTCCGATGAATATCGGTATAGATCCTCCAACAAAATTGTCAACCATAGGTTGAATGATTGGGTAGATCTGAACCCCACCGTGAGTCTAGCCTACCAGCTGCTAAGCGATAAGCAAATAGATGAGAGGTTGGATTGGTACAATACCTGTATGCTGTTTAGAACACTACCGGCTGGCGAGAGTCTGAGTAAGAATTGCAGGTACTGAGGAGGGAGTCGGATATCTTAGCTCTCGCACTTGTTCAATGGACAAGAATATTGTGTGATGGTGTGAGGGTAGGTCTGCTGATCCACGGGCTGGGTGATATACTGGAGCAGGGCAACCCAGCATATACTCGAGTACGTGATAGGGCTGTGCTTTTGCCAGACGAGGGGGGATCCGGTAATTCTAGCTTTGCATCACCAACAAAGAAGAGGCCTTTTGCAATTTCAAACCATGATCTCCTACGCCTATAGAGGATCTCGAGCCCTGAAGTGTGGGGGGATAGCTGTGAGAAGTGAAGAGAAAGGGTCTATAAAGGGGCCTCGATGGTGGCCGTCTGGCTTTGATTGAGATCGAGGAGATTTCCGGAAATCGCTGACTCATTGGAGCGATCGTGTGTGGTTGAGCTCGATGGCGAAGATAGAAAGGGGTAAATACAGAGGAACCGGTTGCTTCGATCGGACTAACTGAGCAGCCTGGCCATCAATCCTCTCGGTTCCTCCTAGCCTCAGATTAATTAATGGTGGGAGTCCCCATCCCTTTTCACGTGATAGTAGGGCTCCCAACAGCTGTTTATAGGATAATTCAATAGAGAAACAGGCACTGTGGATAGGCAAGGGGAGAAATCGGGGGAGGAAAAGAGGAGAGAGCAAGACTACAGTACACTTCGCCCACTATTTCACTCGAATAAACTTTTCGATTGATCCCGAATCGAACCCTTTTAAACGGGCAAGGCTGAGAGAAAATGGTGCTGGGCAGGGCACTGCTCATCCCTTAGCGACTGCCGATATAATGAGAAGGCTACGGGAGCCCCGTAATGAAGGAGGTAAGAATATTGCCGAGAGATCCCGCCGGGCTTACCGGTGTTCCGAGCGGTCCGGTGGCCCCACCGGGCTCCGCGGGGTCTGCCAAGCGCCCAAGACAGGACTTGAGTGCCTCACGTGGTCCGTCATGAGCGGTGACATTTCACGATGGCGGCCGTTGAGTTCCATAGTGGGCCCGGAGGGTTGAGACGGTGGCGTTCAGGGGTAGGGCTGCGGGGCGGCAGATGATGGCATTAGTGGTGTTTCATGGCTTCGGCTCTTCTTCTCGGTTCTGGGGGCTGGGCGGCCGAGGGGTGTGCCGGTGCTGGCGTTCAGGGCCCTGAGGATTGAGCTATGACTGCTCCTTCTGCTGGGGGATGGAATTTTCAGATTTTGTCGGCTGCCTGTCCCGGGCACCAAGTATCCAAAAGCAGGGATTCGCAGAATATATGGCAAAATATCCGTGCTTATCCGACCTCCTATGCAAACTCAAGACTCGTATTTTCGGATACCTCTTGCCTGGGGCGGGTGCCTCAGTTCGGTAACGACAACTCTGCACGCATCCCACAGCACAATAAGCAACTACTGGGTACTTGGGTAGTGGCCATGTTCCCTAGCATTGCAAGAGGCAGGAGCGTCAATTGAGGGAAGCAGGGCAAGTGGGGCCGGGATTAAGCGGGGCTAAAATCGATATGCACATTCCGAGTGGCAGGCAATCAAAGTGCTACGGCAACTTGGGAGGGATACCTCACTCGCGTAGTCTAAGGTGTAGCGGGGGATGGTGGATGATAAGTGTGGTTTACCTTATCGTATGGGACCCCTGTGACCACAGTTCGTTGGATACCTAAAAGCTGGAGGGCCACCGCACGTAGCCCGCCCATCTGTTCCAAGGCCGGCGGGCTGGATAGTTGGAAACGACGGAAATTGGAATACTCTTCTCCAACCCCCCCTGTCTATGGGCGCTAGGGTAACAAAACCCTATCACTAAATTTTGTCCTTATGCCGTTTCAGAATCATGGGACATGATTGTTTCTCTGGCTGATTGCGAAGAGTATTAGGAGTAATATGAGGCTAGGTGGTTAAAGATCGTGCTGGGGCCTTGCTCTTCGATGTAGTATTTCTATGTCTTCCGATAACAGGGGTGTCTAGTCTTTATCGAAGGGAGCTACGGGAGTGGAGAGATGGGGGAGATCTGGAGAGCATATCTCCTTCTTTCGGTGCATTCACTAGTATCACTCACCCTAGCATATTTTTGGTTAGTAGTCATAAGTCTGGGTCAAGATAGGGGTGCCATCATAAAAGATCACTCGCTTAGCGAGTCGCCTTGTGTGTTGAAAATAGCAGTTGAATTACCGTACCTTGAAGCTACAGTGATGTGCGTACCTCTGGTGTGAGGATGCGTAGGCGGTGAAAAGTTTTCACCCTTAAAGGTTTTCTTTCTTTGTTTTTCTCTTTGTCAACCTTCTCCGCTCCTTCCTTGTGTGCTACTTTCCTCGTTTCTCTTTACTCTTATCTTTGGACAATGCAAAAAGTTCTCTCATCGATATAAGAGCCATCACTGTCCACTGCGCAAAACACCTCCATTAATCATTTCCTCCCAAACAACCACCTATTTATTTTCTCCATTTTCAACATTCTGGTTGGAATGGTATGTTTACATAGCGTATAATACGGTATAGCACCGTAACCCACAGCAAACTTGGAAGGCGCTCTTAGCTGAGCCGGTGTAAAAAAGCCCCGGGATCCCAGGAGAGATCTAAGAGAAGGAGGGCTTGCGCGCGTACAGTAACTTGGTACGGAGGAGGAAAGAGAACCCGGTCCGGGTTCTTGGGCGTACGATTAGCCGGGGCGTTGCAGATAAGAATATCAAGGATCTAAGCTGGCTCCTCCACAGTAGCATCCTCCTTTATGCAATCCCCCCCGCGTCCTACCAAAGTATCATCGATTCTTCAAGAGTTTTGTCTGACGATTCCCCAATCCCCACAGGTTGGCGATATCCCAAAATCCCTCGCGGTTCCATCATGTCCATGGTGGAAACCAACTATCACCACGCCTAGCCAACAGCTGGCTTTTGCGTGGCTTTCCACGAGTGTTAGAGATGCTTTCATTAATTTTTATATCCTTTTCTCTATATCTAGAAAACCTTGGAAAAAGAATAGTCGAAACATATAAAGGAACATCAAATGCACAAAGAAGATTTACAACTAGAAACCAACGGTAAATGCAAATATGATGAAAGTTTCGAGCGGCACCGACTTGCCTCAATGGAATAAGGATAGTCTCCCACCAAAGCCAAAATCTAAATTATAAACAGAAACCGACAAATCCTGACTCGTCGACGTAAGAGAATCCGTAAAGAGGTTTTGGAAAGTAATAGGTATGTGCATTCCCACGGCGTATGATTTCCTTCGACCGAAGCGAATGTTTGAGCTGGGCTTCTGCCACGGGCTTACTCCCGAAAGAAAGGAAAGACGGAAATTATTAGCTATAACCTATTACATCTTTGTAAGGATTTAGGAGAATTTTCACCAAAATCAACTCTACCGTTTTAACATCTAAGCTAACTAATAACCCAAAGAGTCGTTGAATACTCTGATGAGTCTCCCATCTAGGGTGGCCAATGGTATTCATACAATTTTGTATAATACCGTATAATACCGTATAGAAACTGTATAATATTTTAAAATATGTATTTTATTATACTAAGATAACTTTGTTCTACAAATTGAAAAAATTACCTTGTAATAGCTGCACAATATAGGAAATAGCACATATTACTCCCAATTTTAAACATACGGTCCTAGACATATGTTTGTTGATAATAGGGTGTTCTCATCCACACTATTATTGCTTCCTCCCTTTAACTGTCATCTCACACGGGAACCAGAATAAACTCAAACTAACTACATTAAACATGATTGAAGTGAGCTGTTTTTAACACCAAAAGCTCCCTCAAACTTAGTAGGTTCCCCTCCTCCCTTATTTGAATGCTGGCTGATATTACAAGTGTGGGGATTTTGTCTTTGCAGTGAATTTGACATTTTAGGGTTAATTACCTAGGGCTAGTTATCTGAGGGCATGTATGTATGGTATGTATGGAAAAAAGTAATCATTAAAATACCGTATTTTATGATAATATACATATATCTGGCCACCCAACTCCCATCATGCCTGGGATAATTTTAAACCCAAGATTTTACACTCAACTACTAACCAAGACGGTAGGGAAATCTCCGGTGAACCCCCCGGCACACAGCATATGAATTATTGAAAAAGGTATGGTACTACGAGTCGTGCAGTACGTGCGGAAAAACGACTTTCCTTCAGCCCGTTCATATACACTGCTACACTTGGGCACTGCTATCTTCAAGCAGGTGACTTGCCCCTCGTTATTTTTTCCTTGGTTCTTATCTTCGCGTCACAGACCGTCACTCTTCTACAGTTTGGGAGCGAGGGGCAAGTTTACATAACGATCCGACACAATAAAACTCGCCATAAATTACGAAACGCAATTAACCGAGCCAGCATAGGAGGATCCTTCAGATCTCAATGAAGATATTAGGGCGGGGTTTGCACATGCGTACAGAGGAGGAGGAAAAGAGAACCCAATGTATGTTGTATTGAAATGCATAATTCACCCTCAGTATTGAGGATAGGGATATTGTAAATTCCGGTTGGCGCATTCACCGTACAGTAGCACCTTCTTGTGTACAGGCCTCTTCGGATGCTACTGAAGACTTGTATTTAAACCTTTAGCCTAACTGCTCTCTAACTTCTGTAGGTTGGCGATCTAGGGTCCGCTTGTTATAGGGAGACACTTTCCACAGCAGTAAACCCCATGACGCAAGACACAATTACCTGACATTAGATTTTGTGAGAGATGCCGTTTCCGATATCGCGCCTTACAGCTGTGATTCGAGGTATAGTGGCTCAAGTGTAAAATTTTGGGCCTCTTTAAGAGATGTGATCCTCGTGGTGTAACCAGCAGAGCAAACTGAGCCGACTGTGAGAGGTGCAGTACGCCTAGTACCGCACTCTGATTGAACAATGTTCAATGGAAACCAATCAGCATCATACATTAATTAACCACTAGTTTTGGGGTCACTTTCTAGGAATTTTAGAAACATCACACTCCATATTTACTTCCCGATATCTAAACAACCCTCGGGTTTCTACTTTGAGTGGGAGAAAAAGGGGAGGGATTGGAGAAAAAATAAATGAACAATGAGTGTGTAAAAAGAATTTACAACCTGAAATCAACAATAGAGGTAAATATGAGGAAAATTACGAGCTCACACCGACTCATCTCAATAGAGTTGAAACAGCCACCAATCAACGCCAGACTCTAGATTATAAACAGAAGCTAACCTTAACTCGACTACATAGGGAAATTTGTCCAAGGGGTTGTGCGGGTATGTAATAGGTATCCTCGTCGTGTATGATTTCCTTCGACCGAAAGAGGATTTTTGAGTTGGGGTTTTGTCGCGGGCTTGCTCCGGAGGGGGGGGGGGAACTAATGGC
>QLOI01000091.1:29939-98813 GCA_003313605.1 Tuber umbilicatum | reverse complement strand
CTCGAGAATCACTTCTCGTGTAACCATTCGATCGCCCCATGCCCCCTCATATATCCTGCGAACGGCTTCCGGTCGGAAGGACGGCGACAACGTATACGGTATTACGCCGCCCTCTTCAATCATAGGCTTTTACTAGTAAATCAGCAACTTCCCTATAGTTGGCCCATGACGCGCTGTCTGTACATCGGGGCCAGAGGGGGGTGTTGGACTCAGATTTCTCAATGTTCACGCAAGGCAAGATTTTCTCCGGTTCGTAGCCCAACAACGGATTACCCGACTGAGCCCAGATTCGAACCTCCTATATAATCTTGCGTAACAAACAATCCTATGACTTTTCCCGAAACTTCGCGTAACCTTTTACGCTCAAGGTAGGGTAACTCCTATACAAAAGTAGGGTAACCTGTTTACCAAGGTAGGGTAACTATACTCCCTAAGGTAGGGTAACTACCTGCCTTGGGTAGGGTAACCCGCCGGAGCTCTCGGAGACCTTCCGGACTAGCAGCGTAGACTTCCCTACCTACCCGGTATACCTTTTCTCGTTCGCAGTCTAAGCATTACCATTTGCTTAGTCCACATGGTAACCCTTTCACAGAGTTCCCTGACTAGCCTAACCGTAACCCTTCCAGGCTCCGGCATGGGATAAGACTAAGTCTACTGTAAGATCCAGCAGGGTCGTTACACCATCCCCTGTTCAAATTTTGGTTTAGGTAATTTCTTAACGCTTTCAATTCTTCATCCCTTAACAGATAGAGTTTCATAAAGGGGGCGGTTTTTCCTTCTTCGAGTTCTATGCGGTGGTCTTCGGGTTGGTGTTCGGGAAGGTCAGTTCGTTCCCCTTCTTCAAACATATCGAAAAAGTCATCATATTCCTTGGGGATAAGTTGTCTTAAGGTGATTTTCTTCTTTTTCGCTTCTTGTTGGACCGCTAGTCTTGTGCTGAGGGTAGAGGCTGCTGCTATCGTTGGTCTGTCGCTTCCAGATTCCCATTTCAGAATTCCGGTTTGTTCTCCTTATCGATACAGTCTTCCAAAGGTTTTTGCTGATACAAGATCGATATCCATGCTTTTTCCTTGGATGTTTGACAATTCGTTTGTTCCGGTACTTCCGAATCCTTGGGCGTCTCTGTCTGTCTGGTCCAGGTCTTGCACTTCTCTAAGTGTCCTGGTGTCTATTTTTTTGATAATCATCTGTGCTATTTGATCGCCTTTATTGACCTTATAGTCTGTTTCTTTCAGGTTTATTAATAGGACTTGGATTTCTCCTCGATAGTCTGCGTCGATCACTCCTGCTCCCGTAGTGATGCCATATCACATGGCTAATCCACTTCTTGGTGCGATCCTTGCATATGTGCCTTCCGGTAGTCCTATCGCTATTCCTGTCTTGATCATAGTCTGTCCTCTGGCTGGGACGGTCGTGCTATGCGTGCTATGCAGGTCGTGTCCCACAGCTCTTGCCGATCCCCTGACCGGTATCTTGGCTTCTGGGTTCATCTTCTGAACTTGGAGGTCTTCGTTCGTACATATCGCTTCCGATATGTTTGCTTGTTTGTTCTCCCAAAGGGCTATCTCTTCGCGAGTCGTTTCAACTGTTGTTGATACCATTAGACATTCTTTAGCGCATCTGTCGCTATCAAAGAATATCTTTTCTTTTGCCCAGTCAATCCTCGGGTTGTGTTTTTCGAGCCATGGCATTCCCAGTATAACCTCATGCTTCTGCAAATTGGCTACTTGGAATATTATTGTTTCTCTGTGTACTCCGATTTCCATTGTTACTTCTGCGATATGGGTAATAGGTCCTGCTTTGCTTTTTTCTCCATTGACCACATATATGTCTCTTGGTTTGCTGATCTTTCTCAAGGGTATGTGTCGACTTTTGCAGAACCCTCTGTCGATGAAGTCTTCTGTTGCTCCTGAGTCCAGCATAGCGTTGATATCCGTGGTTCCATTTCGCGTGATTAAATATATTTTGATCATTAGATGATCTGAATCATTATCGTCCGTGGTAGAAAGTTGTGCCTTGTTCAAAATTGTCGATAGTTGTGCTAATCTCGTGGCTTTGCCGATGTCTTTGTCCCTCAGACCACTCCTTACTGGGGAATTTGATCGTTTAAAGTCTCTGTTTTATCGTTTTCTGCCATGGTTTCTTTTAGCTGTACTATTTTCTTGTTGCAGTTGGCGATAAAATGTCCTTGTTCCCCACAATGTAGACCTGTGTTTTCGTTTCGTCTCTTTCTGTACTCAGCTGGGGATATCCTTGGAAATTGAAACCAATTCCTTGGTCTTCTTCTATTGGTGTCCAAGTCCATTGAGTCTCCTCTAGGTTGGTTACTTGTTGTCTTGAAGGTCCCATTGTTATTTCTTGGTACTGTCTCGGTCTTGGTACTGCTTTGTCTTTCTTTTTGCAAATGTTTTACCGCAGTTAATTTCGTTTCCTTGCGGATAGCCCAATCAGCCAGTTCTTCGGCATCGTCCACTTCGTCATTATAATGTTTGAATTCTTCTTGCAGCTGGGAAAACATTCCCATGAACAGCCATTCTCCTGCTGTGGCATTGTCTAATAGAGCTTCGGTCTGGGCCAGTCTGAATTCATTCTAGTATTCTGTCATCGTTCTGTTTCCTTGTTTCATTTCCCTGAGTCTGGCCCTTGCTTCTCCTCTTGCATCAACTTCTCCGAATTGTTGTTTGATGGCTCTTAGGAACTCATCCCAGTCGTGCCATCCGGTGTCACTTATTCCTTCTGTGTAAGGGGTAAGCCACGCGCTTGCGTCCTTCCTTAGCAAGCTAGAGACGTAGACGATCTTTTCGTTGTCGTGTCCTCTGTCCCACCCAACTGCGCGGAAATATATCGTTAATTCCGCAATCCAATTTCCCAATGGGCTCTTTCGCCAGAATAAGTTTCTGGTTGTTTGATTTTTGGCTTGGACTGTCCCAGTGCTTGTATAACTTGTCGTAACTGTGCTGGTGACAGTTCTGGTTGTTCAGGCGGCGGTGCGGGTGCATCTGGAGGTGGTCCTGGCGGGCCTGGCGGTGGTCCAACGGCGGATATTCTTTCACTTTCGTCGTCTGAGCTTGAGGAATCAAGCTCTAATTGTTCTTCTTCTGTAACTGGACTCGGTGTCCTTCATAACTGGGAGACAGTTCTTCTGAGGGCTTCTGATAAGCCTCCTAATCCGAGGTCGTCGTCGAATGTATAATCCGTGTTGAATCGTCAAGTGTTGCTTTAAGACGCAACCAAATGTTAAGATCGCTCGTCGATCTGCCTTATCTCCTTATCTCGCAACAGGCGGCGACTTCTTATCGTATTGTTTCCCTATACTATTCTCAAGAGTTGCGTTCAACTCTTAAGTCTTATAGTATTAACTATATGTTTTATAAGATAGGAAGGATATGCGTTGTTAAAGAGTAAATCTTCTTTATATTCGTAAAGTTATAGATAGGAAATAACTTAGATGGTTGCGTGAAGATCTATCTACATGACCCAAGCTCGTCCCTATATAGATCTTCCCACAACCTGCTTATAAATTAAAATAACTATTATGAGTCACAACTGTGACTCATACAATCGCGTAACATCTTATGACTCAAACGAGTCATTGCACAATAAAACATATAACTATGAGTTGCTAACGCAACTCATGTGAAAACATAACATCATATAACCCAAAACGAGTTATTCGCATAACAATAATATATGACTCAGAACTGTGAGTCATGTAAAACCTCCCATTACCTCTGAACAGGTCATGCGCATATAATCATAAAACCATATAATAAATGAAACCCTATGACTCGTACCTGAGTCATAGTGCGAAATAGCTAAGTCAGTCTGGAATCGTGACAGATACTTCCTTCATGATCGGGGTGCTATCATAACATTCTTAAATTTGTAGCCTCTCCAAACTCAGATACCCAACTAGCGTGACCCAAGATCTGAGATATTAGCCTACTTATTCAACTGTCACCCACCCGCCCGGCGATCTGCACCTTTTGCGCAAACTCATTCTTATACCTAGGTCTATTTTCTGCTTTAATATATGGTAAAATAATTGTACGCGCCACATACTCCCAACTCGTATTTTCGGTCACTTCTGGCCTGTAACGATTATGAAGGGATATCTTTCTTAGTGTCATCACTTATCTAATCTGACCCCATTTACACGAACTCCAAAGGAAAAAAATAAAAAATAGATCTAAGCCCTAACATCATGATTTCCTACTCACCAAGTTGACCTCGCGGACGCCCACCAAACAGCGCACGGCCAATCCTGCCTAAATAAATACCTCCAGACTTTTTTCTATTGCAAAATTGCACAAACCCGCTAAATTAGAAACAATTCGTGTCTTGTAAGACATGATATACCTACAAAATTCAGTATGGTCAGTAACGTTGTCCTGGTAACAAGGACAATTCTAGAGACGACCATAGTAGCAAGGCCACCCTAATATGCGACTGCTGTACAGAAAAGACGCAAATCAAAAGTCCGCATTTTGCTTGATCACTACAAGCTGGTCTTGCAGTAAATACTAGGTACTAGACAGCCTTACCGGAACGTAATTTTGTGACTTGTGAGTCAATAGCCCTTATGAAAGACTTGTTATCGCGATATTACTGATATCATACTCAACATTTTTTAACCCCTCGGTGAGATAATAATTCATGTATGAGATTTACTGAACCAAATAGTTGAACCATTATTGTATTTTATTTTTTCTATAAAAAAGAAAAAACATAGCGGCAATGCCGGAAAAGCTTTAAAGCGGCCGAAAAAGAAACTGAACAGCCAAACAACTATTCCAAGGGCAAAAACAATCCCAACAGGTGGGAACCATTCCGATCGGCCAAAAACTCCTTCAAACAGCAGAAAAAAATACCCAAGGCTTAAAACACATGCTAACTTCTGAAAACCATCAATGCTATCGGACCTTTTTTTTTGTACCCCGAAGGGCCATAGGGCTTACTTCCTGGTCTTTGGAGGCGGGGTCAAAGCCGGCGTTTCGGTGCTTGGGGGTGTAGGCGCGTGCAGGTACTTTCAGTTAGGTTAGCAATTAAGTTTTAAGATTTTAATAAAAAAAAGGAAAGAAAAAAAGAAAAAAGGAAAAAAAAAGAAACAGAAGGGCTGCTCACATTTTTCTCAGCAAGAACTGCCACAATGGCGGCCGGGAAGTGCTTCTCAACTTTGTCGATAAAGTAAAAAATTGCCTATCAGCTTAGATTAGTACTCAGAGTGGCAGATAGGGTAAAAGAAGAATAAACATCGTGAAGACTTACACTGCCCATAAACAGGACAACAGCAGTCAGTCCGGAGAGCTGCCAGCCCACAAGTCGGAACCCCCCCTTGAGAGAAGTAAAGTCCGCCCTGAGCTCCACATCCCGATTGTAGATGTCCTACCACCGGCATCAGCAAGCACTACTGGATTAAGAAGGAAAAGAAAAATTGAGAATTGAAAAAAAATTAAAAATTAAAAATTAAAAAAAAAAGTGAAAAAAAAAAATGATGAAGGAAGGAAAAAAAAACCTGGAGCAGCCCGCCAAAACGATTATCAACTGCAGAAAGCCTGTCCCACTATAGAAAAGTTAAGAAATAAAAAAAAAAAGAAGGAAGAGAAAAAACAAAGAAAGGGGGAACGCACAAGACAGTCCTTAGTCGTCTTGGTCAGCTCAGGCTCAACACGTTGACCAGTTGGTCCCCCCGCTGGGTGGTTGACGCTTCTGAAACCACCCCAAGGCCTGGGGCTGCTCACCATGCATGCAAGAGGTCACGTGCGCGCCATGCGAGTTGCCCCCATTGTGTGGAACAAGCTTGTCGTGATGAGAGGGGGAAAGAGAAAAGGAAAAAAGAAAAGGAAAGAGAAAAAAAGAGAAAAAAAGAAAAGGAGTCGGAAGCAGGAGTTTGGGTCGAGGAAAGAGTGACCAAAAGAGGTAAGGAAGGAAGAGAGGAAAGGAGGGGCGTGCAGGTGCCTATTTATAGCCCACCTGTTGGCCAAAATTTAGCCAAGCCAACAGGGGTACCTTGGCGAAATTTTGGCCGACAGCAGTCACACAAAATAGGGTTGGGTCACAACTCATCACGAGATGGATCGCCCTCAAGATTGTGTAGACGGGAGAGAAACGACCAAGCCTCCCAATGGGTCCGCAGGATTCGTTGAGTTAATCCAGGTTCTTCGTTTGGTTCGGATCGGGTTCGTTGGGTCGGATCGTGGGTCTCTCTTCCTTAGGTTGGACCCGACAAATTTTCCCAGCTTAATCCTCCACCTTGCGGGATGTTTTCCAGCTGGAGGAAGGATAATTGCTGTCACTACTGGAACACAAGATCGAGCCTAAGGGATGGGAAAACAATATTTGCAAGTAGCACATAGCAAGGTGCTGGAAGGTCATCTAAATCAAGATATAGTACTATGCGACACCAAGCCCTGACAGTCTTCACTACCGTATCTTGAGCTATTTCTCGTTTCAACCCATTTCAAAGTTCAAAACACAATAGTCGATCCGCCACCAACCTTCTTCTCCCCTACTAGTGCTCAAGAAATGCATCCCCTTTTTCTTCGGTTCTCTATCTACCCAATTAGCTGACAGTGGTAGTGGTGGCATTACTATGGGTAGTGACGGGAAGGCTAGCAGTGGGTAGGACAATATCGACTGAAGCGGAAGCGGTGATGATGGAGCTCATGACCAATGAGACAATGATGCGATGATAGGCAAAGACGAGTAATATTATATAGAGCGAGTATCTCATTTGTTCCCAGATGAACCACGGATATACTAGTTGCCACTCTCCAACACAACACCTTCAGCGCGGGCACCAGCCTTGTCAAACTCTTCGCGTTCGCCCGAGCATAACGTTCCTCGACGACGAGATACGGCTCCATGATCTCTATAACCTCCCCATCAAGAACGCCGAACCCCTGCCGCTGGCACTCGCGCGGGCGAATTTGAGCGAGAATGCACAGAACGACCAATTCCTAACTCGGTTGGATCTCGCAGCGAAGAGGAGGGCTAACCGCGTGCTCTTGCTGCCCGAAGACCCTGGGACCCGACCCGATACCGCCGATAGGGAGGGCCGTTCGCTGCTGTATTTGGCCGTTCTGAATGGGCATGAGGATGTTGTCGATGTGCTGTGGGCGGATCAGAGGGTACATGAATGGAACAATTCTCCAGCGATGGGGAAACCGGTGTCGCAATCGGGAAAGGGTTTTGGAGGTTGTAGAGGCGCTGCTAGAGGGGGAAGGTGTAAAAGTTAATGTAGAGAATGGCCACGAGATGTCTGTGCTAGGCACCGCGGTTAGTAGGGAGAGAAGGGAGGTTGCTGATGATTAGTTCATAGATTAGAGGATTGAGAAGGAGTCCATTGAGGAGCTCGGCAAGAGGATTTCGTTGACTCGTGCTTGAGAAGCTCATTGGAGGGAGATGAGGTATCAGTTGGATAGAGCGAGAGGCCAAAATGTGATATTGGGTTCACCACTATTGTGGTTACTATTTTCTGAAAGCTGAAACCGAGACCTCAGAGATGAGGCACATGATATCACTCGTTAAGGAAATCAGGTTCATCACCTTGACAATCAGGAGCGACCCAATCCTCGCCTCCGACCCAAAACTAACCCCAATAATCCATTAATCCGCCCCCGGGTGCCGCATAATTCTTCGCACAGCATCAGACTGGCAATTCCACGATTCAACACCAACCAAAAGCACCACCACCGACCAAACCTCACCCCCATATCTACCCTCCTATCCCCAAACTACCCCCACACCCTCATTCTGCAGCTGCGTCACCTTCATATGCATAGGAGCCTGCCATCCCACCCCGTGCTCGCTGGGCCCATCCTCCCACCCTCAGGCAATGCCCTCGAAACGCTAAGGTTTCTGCCCCTCACTAGTGATCCCAAGCGGCCATGTATGTAGGCAAAGCCGCCAATTCAACCCAGTCGTCCCGGTGGCAATGTTACAACCGCAGTAGAACGCCTGAAGTCATGAGGGGATGCAGCCTTGCCGGGCATTGGAACTAACTTTAGATCGTTATTATTTCATTCTATTCTATTCTCCTTTCGCTTGAGCACTTATCAACGGTCTACCATCGGACAATATCTGGTCAATTAAAACTTCGCACCTGCGCCTCCTAACTCCAATACCCACTCCAATTATACTTGGTAGCCTCATCACCCCACGTCACCCACCCCTCCGTTAAATTCCTGCCAAATATTTCACATGCGTTGTATTTCGGGGGTAGGTGCCGCTCGATAAGTTCTTCCATAAATTAGCAAAAAAAAATCAATAGAAAACCTGATTACAGGCCGAGAACACGGGATCACCCTTGATGCACGGCTTCCGGGAATGAACATCCGGAACTGCAAGTATAGTCTTTCTCGGAAACGCTTCTATAACTGCATCACCACCAGCTTCTCCCTTCTCGACTCCCCGCTTTTCTGCAGCGCGCCGGCTCACTCCTGCCTCCCGTACACTCCTCTTCCTCCGCCCAAACATCAACACCTCGTACGGCCTCCTAGTCCGGCTTTCCAGGTCGAAAATAGGCTCTCCGGAGGAAGTGATCTTGACCCACACCCACTCACCAACGAACTCGACGCCCCACTGCGGGAAGAGGTTTTCGAGAACGAAGGTGCGGAATTTGGGTTTGTTGGTTATCCAGATTCCCACCAGGCCTCCGTTAATCCCGGAAGCGAGGTCGGGAGGCATGAGGGCTTGGGAGAGCGGGATGCACTGGAGTTGCTGGATGTCGAATCTGTTCAGGGTAGTGTAAGTTTTGCTCCGGGCTGCGGACTTGTTGGGCCACGGGGGGTCGAGCAGGACCAGGTGGAATTTGCGTAAATGGATGGAGATGGCAGTGAATGCCGGGATGGATGTTTGGAAGTCCGAGAGGAGGAAAGAGGAGTTCGGAGGGATGTAGAAGTGCTTCTGGGGAGCCGGGTGGAGGATAGTTAGCGTTCGCCAGGCTTCGGACGTAGAGAACACTGGCGTCGAATATATGTCTGAGATGTCGTTAACATCTTCAATCGCTGGCTCTTGTTCACGAGCAAGATCCAGAAACTCCGGGGAGGAGTCATCCGGGTTCTGGAGTAGTAATACACTCTGATGGAAATCTAATTCTCCGGTTATTTGGGCTCCGGCTTCTAATGTTATTCTAGGGAGTAAGAATGATCCACTGTAATTTTTGTCAACATGCTCTAGGGCCCCTAATACCAAGGTTCGGATTTCGTCTGTAGTTTCTATTGAGCTCTGGCTCACGGAATTACCCTTGGGCTCCGGGAGAACGTACTGAGTTTCTGGAGGTGGATCAGAGTGAAGCCGTAGTCCTGGAGGACTCGAGATGGACGAGGGTATATCCAGAAGGACAACGTGCCCCGAAGGTGATTCGTAAAGCACTGCCGAGCTCATTAAGGATTTTCTAAAAGTACTAAACTCTCATTGATGGAAAACCAAGTAGAAGACGAGGAGAAGGCACGAAGCATTGCTTATGCACGGAGCCGCAACAGCTAAGCAAGAAGCCGAAAGTAGACAAAAATGAACACCAATATCTACGCTACCAACCGAACATTCCATACCACCCTAATCCGCTCTCAGTGCACGGCGCGCCCATCTCCCGAAAGCCGCGGTTAACCTCCGGCGACAAACACCTTATCGGTAACAACACCCTTAGTAAATCCAAACCGTTAGTAAATCTGGCGCAACCGAACGACAACACCTTCCTTTCCCCATCGACTCTCCTCCTGCCCCCCCAAAAAGCCCTCCCTATCATACACGTCGGGTCCTAACTCCACCCCTCGATTCAGCCATGGAGTTCATGTCCAACGTCTCCTCAGGCCTCGACGAGTCGAAACCCTCCCTCTTCGAGCTAATTTCCGAGACTCAACTCCGCGACCTCTTGGAGCCATCGGTCCGGTACGTGTTAGCCATAACCACGCAGCGGCACCCGCGCTATCTGATCCACATCTTCAACAACTTTGACGAAGCGTATTCTCTGCTCATGCTCCTGATTGAGCGGCACTATATACGGCGATGGGGTGGGAGCTTCACGGAGAACTTCTATGGAATTAAGAGGGAGAAGGTTCTTGCGAAAGAGTTGCCGAGGGCCTCGAAGGCAGCGCCTGATATACTTGCTTCAAGCACAAAGCTGAGGAAGTTAGATGTTTGGAAAAGTTTGTTTATTATTGTACGTTTTTTCTTCCTTTTTGGAACGAGTTCTGAGGAATTGGGGGATGAATGGTGCTAATTGGTTGATTTGGGGGAGTGGATAGGTTGGTGTTCCGTATCTGAAGAGAAAACTAGATGATGCGTATGAGATCCACGCAGGAGGTGCTGCTGCGAACCTGTTCGGCGCGGGATATCGCGGAGGGGGTGAGCTGGACGAGAATGTGCGTTCCTACGTTTATGTTTTCCGCTGCTCCACTTTGGATCAGAAACTAACATTCGCAAAGGCCTCAGCCAGAGAAAAAATAATCTTCCAACTGAAACGGTTACTACGAAAGATCTACCCAGCCATCAATGCAGCATACTACTTCTCAACATTAGCCTTCAACCTAGCCTACCTCTTTGATAAATCCCAATACCATACGCCATTCCACTGGCTAGCCAAGATCCGCATGAGACGACTGACAGAAGCCGATCACGTAACTTACCCCCCCTCTCTCCCACAATCCAGCATGCTAATCAGCTTCCCCCGAAAAAACAGCGAGCATTCGAAGCCGCCTCCCGCACCCTCTCACGACCTGGCTCTACACCACTAACCCCCACATCCCTACTCTCCACAACAGCCCTAACCCGCCTCATTCTCCCGCCGGTCCTCGACTCGCTAAAGATCCTCCTCCCAACCTCCATATTCTTCCTCAAGTTCCTAGAGTGGTGGCACGCATCCGACTTCGCTAGACAACTCTCCGCCAAGACCGCCGCGTCGATAGAACTCCCCCCACCCGCCATCGTGCCGCCGCCCTCCAAGGATAAGGATGAGGATTACTACCCGCACAGCAGCAGCAGGAACAGCGGAGAGTCGGAAAGGCAGGGGCGGAAGTTAGTCCCCTCCCCGGAGGACAGCGGGGTGTGTCCGATTTGCCTGGAAGAGTTGACGAATCCGACAGCTTTACAGACGGGATACGTGTTTTGCTACCCGTGTATTTTCCGCTGGGTGCAGGATGGGCAGGAGGATCCGGCGAAGGGGTATTGTCCGATTACGGGAGTCAAGTTGCTGGGTGGCACGGAGGGGTTGAGGAGGATAATGGTGTAGAGTCGAGGGGAGGCGTCATAGGGTTGCATTTAAGCATAATATACGGTACAGAAACGGGTCAATCTATTCGGTGACATGGCTATAGTTTTAATCCGAGATATCTTTTTGGGGGACCGGGAACACACCTGCCGGTTGGAACTAAGAATCTGATCACTTTGTTGGAAGAGATGGCGCCTCCTTTTTTACTTTCCTCCCCCTTCTACATTAAATACCTTGAATTTCAATGGGCTTTATATATCAGAATATGCGGAATCATAGAACTAAATACAAGTAGACGATTCCACTCCTCACTCCTACGCCCTTAAAGCTCGATATAAACCCCGGCGTACGCCTATCCTCTTCAAGATCGACCCGCAAAAACCAGGATACCGGGTGAGAAAACGTGCACCGTAAACATTGCCACTGCCGCCCACCGGTTTCTTCAAACCAAGGCCCCTAAATGACACGAACAAGCCAATCGTCACCCTTTATCACGGCGGTGACATTACAATCACGTATCGGGTTTCTTCTTCGCATGAATTGACAGAAACAGCACACTGCGGTTGTCGACAAACCCCACCCGATCAGCAGTTAGAGCCTGTTAATCAATATGTACAAGGGCAGCTAGGTAGCTAGCATAAAACTCACCATGCCGCAACAACCGCCACTGCAACTATCACCATAACCTGCTCCCCAGTCAGTCCCAAATCACACATAACAGGCAATGTATGATAATTATGCATCATTTCTAAGAGCGCTTTTGACAGCTGATACTTTGCGGAAGTCCTCACCAAGCAAAAAGTTGTTACGGGAGGAGCAAGTGAAACCCAAGAGCAATGAAAGCAGATATTTCTGGCCACAAAATCACCACCCTCTCCCCCTCTCGTGGAGGCGATCTATGTTTTCACTTGCTCTTGCTTCTCGCCTGTTCCCCGTAACAACCGTATCTGCCAGACACACGTAAAGTATCGACTGGTGAAGGCGCTCTTGGTAAAGATGCGTGAGTGAATAGGACTCACAGACTGCGTCTTCGGTCCCGATTGCACTAATGCAGCTTTCTTGGAGTACATCCCGATCCTAGCCCGGTCCCCCACATTAGCCACCGAGGGGATAACGGCGCAGGGGATACAAACGTCCTGAGGTAATTCCCCAACCCCGCAAACAAGCATACAAGACTCAGCACCCAAAAGCAAATCCCGAGTGGAAGGGAGAGTCTATTTTCTAGCTCGCTGGGCTCACGCTTGAAGTGGAAGGATATCACAACTGCAACGCTGACGACGCAGAGGTACATTGAGAGGCGGAGCCATGATAGAAAGTCTTGTTGGTGTTATTAGCTGATTAGATAGTTGGTAGAGTGGAAGATCTGGAAGGAGAGGAGAGAAGGGGAACGTACTTCGTTCGTTCGCACAGTGGTCTCGTGCATCGCTGGCGTTGTTCTCAAAGACTAGCGGGGAAATGAATGGGCTGGAGAGAATTAGGGGGGAGTTTGGCTGGAGTCTGGAGGGGATTGTTAGTATTACGAAGGCAGGTATTATATCGTTCTCACCGGTAGGTGGGGGGGGGGGGAACGTACTCATCCACAAGGACAGGCTTCGGACGATATTTGTTCATTATCGTGAAGTCGTTTTAAGTGTGTAAAAACTTTGTCACATCGGGTTATGCTGTGGAACAGCCGGTTGGGAGTGTAGCATGATGGCTTGAAAAAAAAAAACAGGGTTGGGGGCTAGGGCCGGCGCCCAGGCCCTGTCGGCCAAATTTGTCGGGTAAAAATTGCCCTTGGGAGGACTTATAAATACTTCCATTTCCCACCCTTCCTCTTCCTTCCTTCCTTCCTTCTGAACCACTACACCTTCTTTCCTTACACTCTTCATTCCATCTTCTCATATTTATAATTCTATTTCCTTATACTAAATTCCATTCTCTTATTCTTTTAAAAGGTACTTTCTTTTAATCCTTCTATAATACAATTATTCTTCTTTTAACATTTCTTGAAGAGTACTGTGATCTATTAGAATAATTAAAAGATCAGAAGATTTCCATATATCCTACGATATCAGCTATGATTACAAGGATGAATTCACCTATACTCCTTCTACCTCTACTCTCAATGATCCTGAATCTACAGACTTCTTTAATGAACAATTCTAGTAGTCATTATAGGGCAAGGCAGAGCAGATTTTACTCTTAAGGGCCCTGCTATTATACAGACTAGGAGGGAGTATATTCTTAGTCCTTGCTGCCCTACTTCTGTTCAGGGTTAAACTCCAGTCTTTTCCGGAATTTAGCTCTGTTTCTTATTGCCTAAATCTAATAAAGACCTACTTAGAACATGGGTGGGGTGAGACCTCTGGCAGGTAATAAGACAGGAAGAATTTAAAAAACGCCTTGTCTTAGGCCAGTGAGTAGGCCAGGATGGGAAATGAAACCTTAGGGCCTGTATTTTTTAGGGCCCTGAAGGTCTTATAACAAAAGCTAAACTTTCCTCTCAAGTTCTAATAAAAGAGATCTCTTACTATAGGACTACTCTTATCTTGGTTAATTATATTGATAAAACATATAAAAAATACTTGAATACTACTATCAGCTGATATATTCTAACAAAAGAAATTTCAAATAAATATTTGGAAGTTATCAATCATGTCTCAGAAAGAAGAAAAATTCAAGGACTTGGATAAATTTATATTATCCATGAACCTGTTACTAGTTCCCTGATGGTAAAAATTATACCAGAAATGTTTTATGAACTAGCAAGTAAGGCTTTTAAGCTTGGGGTTATTGGAAAAATTATAGAAATTTTAAGCTATAATTATCAGCCTATTACTAAACAGGAAACAGTAAGGTTTATAGGAAATAACAATAAAAGTAAGAAAGCAGATTAGGTATTTTAACCAAAGAATAGATCTGCTTCTACATTCTACTTATTTGCCATTGAAGTTAGTACTTCAGAGTACTTGGACCACCTTTAGTACAATGCATCTTAGTAGTTATTGAACAATAGTAACCTACTGACCAAAATAATATTGTCAAAATAGGCAGGCAATAAACCTAACCAACCTAGTAATTATTTTCTTATTATTGAGCTCTGAATATAAACACCCAATACCATCTCATTATACTTTGAATTCTATCCTCTTATTCTTTTATTTCTATCTTACGACTTTACCTTTATTATTAAGATTATAATCCTATGATTCAGAAGATGTTTCCTTTTCCTTCTTCTATAAAAAAAACTATTTCTTCATTAATATCTCTCGAAGACTTCTGCAGTCCTGCTGTAACGTTGTAACGTTTACAATCTTTCCAGCTCGTTTGCTTGTCGACAGGTATCGATATTGTAACTAGGAGTATTGTTCGTACGTTACTACTTGCATTACTGACTCTCTAGTCAATATGCGTAACGCCAATATCCTTATCATTGTATTAAAGTAATAGAAGAGTAAAGAGGTAACCAAATCATATTGTAGCTGAGTTACTTAGAAAACTGCGTGAAGAACTACCTACATATCTGCTTCGTCTTTCTTATATAGTTCTTCCTGCTCAACTATGAGTCACAACCGTGACTCATACACACGTATAACATCTGATGACTCAACTGAGTCATTGAGCAATAACAATATAACTATGAGTCGCAAGTGCGACTCATGTGAAAACATAACATCATATGACTCTAAATAAGTCATTCGAGTAACAATAACATTTGATTCATAACTGTGAGTCATGTAAAACATCATATGTACAAAATCAATAACATAAATCAATATCAAAACTTATATAATAAATAAAACCCTATGACTTGTACATGAGTCATAGTGTGAAATAGCTAAGTCAGTCTAGAATCGTGACAAACGACCCTGCTAGATCTTACAGTAGACTTAGTCTTATCCCATGCCGGAGCCCGGAAGGGTTACGGTTAGGCTAGTCAAGTAACTCTATTAAGGGGTTACCATGTGGAATAAGCAAATGGTAAAGCTTAGACTGCGAACAAGAAAAGGTATACCAGGTACGTAGGGAAAGTCTACACTGCGAGTTCGGAAGGTCTCCGAGAGTTCCAGCGAGTTACCCTACCTAAGGCAGGTAGTTACCCTACCTTAGGGAGAATAGTTACCCTACCTTGGCAAAGAGGTTACCCTACTTTTGGATGGTAGTTACCCTACCTTGAGCGTAAAATGTTACGCGAAGTTTCGGGAAAAGTCATAAGATCATTTGTTACACAAGATTATAAAGGAAGTTTGAATCTGGGCTCAATCGGGTAATCCGTTGTTGGCTACGAACCGAAGAAAATCTTGCCCTTGGCAAACATTGAGAAATCTGAGTCCAACACCCCCCTCTGGCCCCGATGTACAGACAATGCATCATGGGCCAACTGAAGGGAAGTTGCTGGTTTCCTAGCAAAAGCCTTTGATTGAAGACGGCGGTGTAATACCGTATACGTTGTCGCCATTCTTCCGACCGGAAGCTGTTCACAGGATATATGAGGGGGCATGGGGCGATCGAATGGTTACACGGGAAGTTGTTCTTGAGTGCATACACCACTGATCCTTATAAGCCTACGGTGGTAGGTATGTAAGGTATACCGGAAGCCCGGGAGGCCTCCGGTTAAGTGGTAGACCTTCAACTCCCGTATGCCTCCGAAAGATGGTAAGATGTCTGGAGGTTGTTAGCGAGCTCTAGATCGTAGTAGTCTTATCTTGACTGAGGTGTGTATCATCAGTGGCAACGGGTAGCGCCCGTATAAGCCAATGGCTTAAGTATCTCATCACTGGAGTCCGTAGACCAAGCTATGGTGTCGAAGACAGTAGAAGATGATAGACTTGTAAAACGTAATGGCACTATTGAGTGGTTGTCTACGAGACTTGCATAGATGAATACAAATGGGATAGTGAGTTCGATATTAGACTAGCTTATCAGTAACCTGTTAGTTCGCCACTAACAGGACAACGATGTGAAGAGTTTTTCTCCTGCAGTTGATTGCATGTCTCAGGATGCTGCATGAACACTTCACGTCGGATAATGAACTAGCAGAGCCGGCTGACATTCGGTAGAATGTTAGCACGACGCCTCGAGGAGATGGGCATGCTCGCGATAATGGTGAACTTAGGAGTGGTAGATAGGAGCTGGCAATATAATTCTACATAAGTATATGCGAGACCTCTTCTCCTAAGACGATCAACTATCCTCTCGAGAACTTATTGAGTAAAGCTGCGGCTTAACGATACTAAGTTTCACCGTTAAGGTTTTCTCTCACATATTTGTTCTTCATTTTGCGTACGCAGAAAGCTTCGGTACGGCCACATCCTGGGGATCCATATTCTCACAGGGAGCCCCCGTTACAGTATATCGTTAAGCGAACTTTTCGCTTAACTCATTCTTTCCTGATTAATTGATTGACCATTGCTATAAACAACTCCTGAGTACGAGTCGCTTGTCTGGTACAAGAAGCATCAGGTGGAAACGAAGATGTCTGCCAGCCTTAGTAGTGTTGACCGTGCTGCGCAACAGGCCCATGACCTCTGTTTACGAGCGTCAGTTTTTGCGGACCTACGTGGTATTGAATGGCCTGCTATGTCAACACTTATCGAGGCGGTTCTGATTGACATTCCGGAAGAATGTTGGGACATTGTCGTCGCCGACCCTGATCGTTTATTTCATTCCTTTACACAGACCTCTCTCAAGACTGGATCTACTGCTGATTGCCCTGAGGAGTTCACGTTTGCAGAGTTTACCCGTTACTTCATTGATCCTTACATTCTTCATGAAGTAGGCCAACAGATCAAAGTGGTGGAAACTCAGATGCGATATTGGAACAAAGAATCTCAGCGAATCTTTCAGCAAGAAATTGTTGATGCGGTGGCTAACTGGATACGAGGACAACAGAGATGCTTCAAGCAACTGGTTGCCAACCAGCAAGCCATTAACGATAGGGTCCATGCCTTGGAGAGGGCAGTCAAGGAAGGTCACCAGAGAGACGCGCAAAACAATGTCATTATGACAGTCGCACCTCCGATGCCGAAAGATCCTAGGTTACACTTCGCGGAGCTTTTGATGCAGATTCTGCAGGACCTGGAATATCAAGGGATGTTAACGGAGGCAGGGGTTGTTTTAGCTTCGGGCCAGAGCCAAAGAGCACTCTCAGCTGACCCCTCACTTCACCCCTTTGTCGAGCAGGTGGCGGTAGCTTTGTCGTTGACTATGACTAGAAAAAGCTCCACTAGGACTCCCAGTCCGGCTATGGGTTCTAAGCCCTCCGGAGTCGGGAAACAGCGAAAGACGTCGCCGGCAACTGGTGGTAATCCACCTAAGCCACGTGCTCCGAAGACCAACCCCACTGTCCAAGTTATTCCCCCTCCAGTTCCAGGAAGTGATGATGCACCATCACCGATCACACCGCAGCCCACATGGTTACCACCGCTACCGGCTCCTGCGGCACCAGTCAAGCCAATCGGAGTGGGCCTATTTGGCTCAACAGGTGGGACTCTGTTCTCTCCACCACGTTCGGTCGAGGTATATCCAGCCTTCACTCCGGAGTGACCAAACACCTCGGGTGGCTTTGCTGGTTTTCGGCCAGTAACACCAAGGACGGGGCCGTGTGAACGTCAATGTTACATAAACCAGCTCTCACCGGAGGGTGATATTCGGTATCAGCATCATTTTCCTTGTACCAGGTGTCGCGACGAACCTGTAGTATGCCCAGATTATTCTTCAGAGACTCCCGCGCCTCAGCCCCTGGCCCCACCTTCTCAACCAAGACCACCCAAGTGTCGGTTTTGTAGGCAAAGAGGACTTGTGGGACCACCAAGAGATCCTGACTCTTGCGAGGCCTTCGCGGAATATCTGTTGGGTTTGGGTATGGGAACGGCGAATGATATGCCTAGTACCCTGATACCTCCTCCTCCACCCGAGAACTCTGAACAACCTCCAGGGGGTAACACCCAAACTGGAGATCAGGGGGGTGATGAGGAATCCTTTGATGGATATAATTGCCCTGGGGAGACCCACAGTAGAAATACTGGTGGCAATGGTGGGGGGAATGCTTCCCCACCTGGTGGAAACGTTAGCGCTAGGGGGAATCCAGGTGATTCCAGTTCCTCTGATAGCTCCGACGATGATGCTGACTCCCTACCTGATCTTACCCCATTCCTAGGACGGCGAAAGCCCAACTGGAATGAGGCCAAGAATAGGAGATATGACCATCGGTTGGCTAGGTTAGCTGCTTTCCATGAAAGAACTAGTGGGCAATCCTCTCGTAACGCCAGTGGGCCCTCTGCTTCGGCAAAGCCTAAGAAGCCGGAAAGGTTAAGTAACATAATGGCTTTCAAAGAAGACACTACCGACACCAAACGGTTTCTCACGGACGTCGAAGTCCAATTCACTTATTTCAAGAAGTCCAGGTTGAACGATATGGATAAGATTGGCTTGGTCATCCCACTCTTGGAAAATGCAGCCAAGAACTGGTATTTGGGTATCCATCGTAACATCAGTGAAGATGAAGCGATGTGGATGGGTATCATCTTCAATCCTGACAATGAGCTGCGGACCAGGGCAGGATTCCGCTCTCAGCTCAAAACCAGTTTTGGAGGGCATGAAGATCATGATCACAATCTTGTTGAATGGATGCGTTTGTCCATGAAGCCTGGGAGGGTTGACAAGTACCTTGATAAAGTGGTTGACCTTGCGGCCAGCCTCGAATACACTGATTCAAAGCAAATAATAGATAAAGTTCGGATAAGGATCACTTCTGAGTTGCGAAACGAATGGGCGTTAAAACAACTACCCATTACCGAAGCCGGTGCATATATCGATCTACTTCGTAAAGTCAGCCATACTCTTCAAGACAACGCTAACTTTGGTAAAACGGTTGCCAAAGACCATGGCAGTTCAAGCAATGACAAGGCTAGCAATAAGGGCTCTTCCTCAAAGAAGCAGCGGAAAAAGAAGAAGCGTTAGGGTAAGTCAAAATCCCAACCCTCCCAGACAAATAAGACCCCTAAGGTTGGAGAATCCGCGTATGCTATCGCTCATAAGGGCATTCCGGATAACCTAACTGAGAAACGGCGCAAGTCTGGGCAGTGCTCTAAATGTGGGCAGCCTGGCCACTTCTGGCGGAAATGCACCTCGTCTTCCCCTGTTGTTCACTCAGCAAAGGGAAAAAAGCGGTCGGCTAATGAGGCAGGACTTCAAGAGGCTCAGGCTAGCAATGTTAAACGCATTGAAGCTGCTCATTCTTCAGCTGGCGATAAGAAACTCCTCGAAGTACATCAAGCCTCCCCACAGATTATGGAGGGTGATACGGAGGAATCGGACTAAGGTAAGTCTGTCATCCAGGACGAACGAAATTACAAGAAACTAATGAGCCTCTAGGTAAAGGAAGGGGCTGATCATTGGATTACCGGGAACAAAGCGAGGTGAGTATTTACCCACAACTAAGAGAATGCTGAGTTAGCCCTGACAGGTTGAATCCGGGGAGAAATCTTGGTTATGTTAAATGTTCTGGGTCGTGTTTCTTTTAGTTCTTTTGTCATGGGTTTTCCTTTTCGAATCAAGGTTATTTGGTTTTCCTTATGAGTTCGTGTTACTAGGCGAGTTTTCCTGGTTCTGTATTGTCTTTTGTTCTTAAAGTTTACTACATTAAGTGGGACTTGATTAAGCAATCAAAGTTGATTACCAGTTTACCTGAGGAGGGTTTAATACCCGAAATCATGCAGGCGTGATAGTAAACATTTCTAGCCATTTAAATTATTGAATTTTTCACGACCTGCTGTGGCCGCCCTTGTGTCGAAAGGCAAGGGATACTACCATCAAAATGGTTAATGAGTTGAGACCTACAAAGCGACTGAGGGTACAAGATCCTTCAAAACATACTAAGTCTATCCGAGTCAAGGTACGACTTCAATGGAAACAAGGAGCAAGAAAGAGTACTGCAGAGGCTACACTCTTATTAGATAGCGGTGCTACAGACCCAGTTCTTAGTACTCACTGGGCTAAGGAAGCCCAGATACCATGTGTGCGACGAGCGGTGTCTTGTCCGATTGCAGATGCTAGTGGTAATAATATACCCGGGTCAGGTACCCACCACACCAAGGAGGTGAAAATGCGCATTGGAGATCATGTGAATAAGATGTGATTTGAAGTCGCTAACATGAGTAACTCAAAGTTTGACGGGTATTTACCAATGTCTTGGTTGAGTGACCATAACCCAGATATTGACTGGAAACAAGGTATTCTGACATGGAGATCAGGATATTGTAAGGCACATTGTTTAGGTCCAAAAATACGTTTACAATTTATAACCGAAGAGGAAATGTCAGCCGAAGATGCTGGTTCAATTTACCTCTTGGGGATGGCACAGTTCACAGATGAGGACGGGGGGGATATTAGGCTGAAGCTCCTGCCTGAGTATAAGGACTTTGGGGATATCTTTAGCCAACAGCGGATTGAATCCTTACCGGAGCATTCGAAGTATGATCACAAGATCGGGCTACTTCCTGATACAACTCTGCCGTTCGGTCTGATTTATCCCTTATCAGAAAAGAAGCTTAAGGTCCTCCGAGAGTATCTCGATGAGATGCTACCTATGGGAAAGATAAGGAGGTCAAGCTCTCCCGCCACTGCGCCTATTCTTTTTGTACCAAAGCCAGATGGTACATTACGGTTATGTATAGACTACCGTGGACTAAACAAGATAACGGTAAAGAACAGATACCCTCTACCGTTAATGAATGAGCTCCGAGACAGACTAGGGAAAGTGCAGGTGTTCACTAAGTTGGACCTCAAGAATGGTTACTACCTTCTCCGAATGGCGGAAGAAGAGGAATGGAAGCCAGCATTTCGATGCCGGTATGGGTTATATGAATATACCGTGATGCCTTTTGGCTTATGCAATGCTCCGGCAACTTTCCAAGGCATGATCAATGAGGTCTTCAGGGATCTACTAGACGAAGACGTTATTGCCTATATGGATGATATATTGATCTACTCTGAGACAATGGAGGAGCATGTCTCCCTAGTCCGCAGGGTAATGGAAAGGCTTAGGAAAGCTCCCCTATGCGTTAGCATAAAGAAATCGACCTTCCATCAGAGAGAGGTTGAATTTCTTGGATATAAGATATCAGATCGCGGAATATCCATGACCCAGGCAAAGGTAGCCGAACTCAAGAAATGGCTACCACCGAATAGTGTCCTTGAAGTCCAGAGCTTTATGGGATTCGCAAACTTCTATCGAAGGTTTATTGAAGGGTTCAGCAAGATTGCGAAACCTCTCACTGACCTAACAAAGAAGAATGTAAAATTCCTGTAGACACCAGCATGTCAGGAGGCCTTTGATTTTTTGAAGGAAAAATTTACAACAGGGCCTATATTAGTACACTTTGACCCTGAACGACAGACAAAGCTGGAAACCAATGCTAGTGACTTTGCATTAGGGGCCATATTATCCCAACTGTGTGAGGACGATAAATGGCATCCCGTAGCCTTTCATAGTAGAAAGTTCTCTGCAGCGGAGATAAATTATGATGTCCATGATAAGGAAATGACTGCGATTGTGGCAGCATTCAAGGAATGGGATCATTTACTGCAGTCAGTAGCGGATCAGATTACCATTTACGCTGATCATAAGAACTTGGAATATTTTAACAGTACCAAGATTCTAAACCGTAGGCAACATCACTGGGCTGAGTACTTACAACCGTTCAACTTCCGGGTGGTATACCGTGAAGGAAGGTTGAATGAAAAGGCTAATGCACTGTCTAGGCGTAGGGACTACCGCCTTGAAGGGGGGGGTAATTCTTAATCAAATTCTATGCAAAGCTTTTTCCACCTTGGGCAATGGGTAGTTCAACAGGAGCGGGACATCTTGCGACCACAGTTGTTGCAGGCGTGCCAAGGATTCCGTTTACAATCTAAATTCCTAAAGCGGCTTAAGCAGGTTGCATCAAGAGACAAGGAATACATGAAAATCCTTGAATCGGTTAAGGAAGAAAGCAAGGGGGTTGATCCTAATCTTACGATTGAGAAAGACTTACTCCTTTACAAGAACCGTTGGTACATACCAGGGGATGAGGGGTTAAAAAGTACAATCATGGAGGCTGAACATGATTCTCACTTAGCGGGACACTTTGGGACATACAAGACTATGGAAAGGGTTAGGGCAAACTTCTACTGGCCAAGGATGGATGATTATATCACACAATATGTTCACACATGTGATATATGCCAGCGCAGTAAAATGGCATGACACAAGAAGTTTGGACTACTTGAACCTATAGAGGTACCGCTACGACCATGGAAGGCGATTTCTATGGACTTTATTGTGGCATTACCGGAGTCAAAAGGGTATACGAAAATCTGGGTCATAGTAGACAGGTTCTCGAAGATGGCTCATTTTATACCTTTGGCAACGGAAGTACCTATAGGTGACTTAGCCCTTACGTTCCTGAAGGACTTTTGGCATTTCCATGGTCTACCAGAGAGTAACATATCGGATCGTGATAACCGATTCACCTCTAAGTTTGGGACTAGCTTAATGAAGTTGCTAGGAGTTAAGCTGAATGTTTTCACGGCTTTCCACCCTAAAACTGATGGGCAAACTGAAAGGGTAAACCAGACTTTGGAGCAATACATTCGGAGTTATTGCTCCTACCAGCAGGACGACTGGGCAGAGCTACTTCCATTGGCGGAATATGCTTATAACACTTCAACGTCGGAATCAACTAAGGTGTCTCCCTTCGAGATCAATTATAGGTTTAATCCAGAAACAAATTGGTCCGGGTCTGTATCAGAAAGTCAAGGTATACACCCAAGTAGCGAGCTATTAGTTAGGAATTGGGAAGGAACATGGATGGAAATTCGAGACACTTTGCATAAGGCTCAAGAGAGGCAACGGAAGTGGCATGATCAGAAAAGATTGCCAGCACCGGAGTATACTACATTGGAGGATGTTAATGCTGGTCGGGCCAAGAGGGCCAATCGAGTAATGTTGAATCGAAAAAACATACGAACCAAGTGACCGATGAAAAAGCTTGATCATCGTATGTACGGACCATTTGTGGTCTTACGAAAGGTTGGGTCAGCAGCTTATGAAATTCAGCTCCGCGAATGTTGGGGTATCCATCCAGTCTTCAATGTCGGTCTCCTGGAACCATATAGGGAGGACTCAACTGGCAGGTGTACAGTAGAGGTACCCATTCCCGATATAATAGATAATGAGTCTAGTTATGTTATGGAAACCATCCTTGATAGCCATTGGTATGGAGGAGCTCGTCAGAAATTCCCCAAGCAATTTGTCCAATACTTGGTGGCTTGGAAGGGCTTTGGTCCCGAGGATAACTCCTGGGAGCCGTATGAGATGGTAGAGGGAACAGGCACACAAGCCCTCGTGGATTTCCATAAACCATACCCGTTGAAACCCAGGGATCATAGGGTGGTAGACCGGGGAACTGGAAATAAATGAAGACGCGAGAGGCCGAGGGCGGCCCTAGAGAAGAGAGGGGTGATGTAACGACCCTGTTGGATCTTACAGTAGACTTAGTCTTATCCCATGCTGGAGCCAGGAAGGGTTACAGTTAGGCTAGTCAAGTAACTCTATTAAGGGGTTACCATGTGGAATAAGCAAATGGTAATGCTTAGACTGCGAACGAGAAAAGGTATACCAGGTAGGTAGGGAAAGTCTACACTACGAGTTCGGAAGGTCTCCGAGAGTTCCAGCGAGTTACCCTACCTAAGGCAGGTAGTTACCCTACCTTAGGGAGAATAGTTACCCTACCTTGGCAAAGAGGTTACCCTACTTTTGGATAGTAGTTACCCTACCTTGAGCATAAAATGTTACGCGAAGTTTCGGGAAAAGTCATAGGATTATTTGTTACACAAGATTATATATGAGGTTTGAATCTGGGCTCAATCGGGTAATCCGTTGTTGGGCTACGAACCGAAGAAAATCTTGCCCTTGGTGAACATTGAGAAATCTGAGTCCAACACCCCCCGCTGGCCACGATGTACAGACAATGCGTCATGGGCCAACTGAAGGGAAGTTGCTGGTTTCCTAGTAAAAGCCTATGATTGAAGACGGCGGTGTAATACCGTATACGTTGTCGCCGTCCTTCCCACCAGAAGCTGTTCGCAGGATATATGAGGGGGCATGGGGCGATAGAATGGTTACACAGGAAGTTGTTCTTGAGTGCATACACCACTGATCCTTATAAGCCTACGGTGGTAGGTATGTAAGGTATACCGGAAGCCCGGGAGGCCTCCGGTTAAGTGGTAGACCTTCGACTTCCGTATGCCTCTGAAAGACTATAAGATGTCTGGAGGTTGTTAGCGAGCTCTAGATCGTAGTAGTCTTATCTTGACTGAGGTGCTTATCGTCAGTGGCTACGGGTAGCGCCTGTATAAGCCAATGGCTTAAGTATCTCATCACGGAAGTCCGTAGACTAAGCTATGGTGTCGAAGACAGTAGAAGACAATAGACTTGGAAAACGTAATGGCACCATTGAGTGGTTGTCTACGAGACTTGCAAAGACAAATACAAATGGGATAGCGAGTTTGATATTAGACTAGCTTATCAGTAACCTGTTAGTTCGCCACTAACAGGACAACGATGTGAAGAGTTTTTCTCCTACAGTTGATTGCATCTCTCAGGATGCTACATGAACACTTCACGTCGGATAATGAACTAGCAGAGTCGGCTGACATTCAGTAGAATGTTAGCCCGAGGCCCCGAGAAGATGGGCATGCTCGTGATGGTGGTGAGCTTAGGAGTGGTGGAGAGGAGCTGGCAATATAATTCTACTTAAGTATATGCGAGACCTCTTCTCCTAAGACGATCAACTATCCTCTCGAGAACTTATTGAGTAAAGCTGCGGCTTAACAATATTAAGTTTCACCATTAAGGTTTTCTCTCTTACATATTTGTTCTTCATTTTGCGTACGAAGAAAGCTTCGGTACCGCCGCATCCTTGTGATCCATCTTCTCACAGGGAGCCTCCGTTACAAGTGGACAGGAGAAAAATGTGTTAAATGCTTTTAGTGTACAGGCAAAGGTAGATATAAAAGCTTGATGGTGCAGGCACCTGTGGGCGACAAAGACAGATTTGGTTTTTCAAACAATATCACCACCAGAAAGATTAGTAGATACAATTGTGATTAATGGGTGGAGAATGATGTTCTTAAGAGAAGAGTAGCAAGTTTGTTGCTGTTGTAGAAAGGCTCGTAGCGGCTTTGAGTTAGAGATTGATTGTAGTAACTTCAAGTATGCAGAGAGGCTTTAATGTTATTTATGTAAAATTTGTATAGATTAAAATAAATAGGTTGTTTGTAACAGAAATGTTTATAACCACTCACTTACCTTATAGTATATATTGTTATTAGTAACTGTGCTTAGAATAACAAATAATAGTAAATATAAACGGAATAGTAAGTAAAGAGATAAAATACTTTGCCTCTATAAGGAAAGATAATATTAAGTATATTGAATTGTGTGAATGGTACGATCTTAATAGACTATATAGAGTATATGGTCATGATACTAAAAGTGTATTGCTGGCATGTTAAGCGTGGAGGTATTTGGTATAAAGAAAGATTGGTAGAGATTCTTGTCCTTAATACTCCTAAGCGAGGTGGGTGGCAGCTCATATATATATACAGGTTTGCATCCTCCGCATACATTCCGTGTATTTTAAGAAATAATAGAGAAAACATAGGAAGAAACATAAGTGCGACCGTGTTTGACCCTGAGAATCTGTCAAGGAAATCCCAAATAATATGCTTTAATCTAAAATGGTGTAAGGGATATAACCGTGAGTCTGAAGAAATAATTGTCTGTTAAAAGAACCGGAAAGTATGCATAAAGACGGAGAAATATCCTGAAAACCATAAAGAAAAAACACATGTGATAATTCTGATCATTGATATGAAATATTCAATGAAATATACGTCATATATGTCCTAGCTGTGGTAACATTCTCGGGATATAGGTAAAGCTGTAACACTAACCAAGTATAAGAATATGTGATATTATCAAAGTAAAATAAACATATGAAATGAATCAAAAATGTCAACAAAGTAAAGTAAGTGCAACTATGATAACAACTAAGGAAGATTTTATAAGAATATTGAATATATGGTGAAAGATTTTCTTTTGCCAAAGATTGTGCCAGTACTTGTATTAACTGTAAAGAGTTTTGAAGATATAAGAAAAGGCTGATAAAAAGGTTAACCTATAAAAGATAATATATCTAACTTGAATATATAATTATTTAAATCATATTCTTATATTCACTGTCCTGAAATATTATACCATTACTCAAACAGAGTGAATAGTATAATAATATATATAAGTACTACTGGTTTCATACTACTAAATACTGATTCTACTGTATCTTTTATAAAAAGAGAACCCTCAAGGTCTCAAGGGGACTTCATGTAGTTTATAACTATATATAATTAAATCATAGAAAATATAAAAAATTTAAATTTTTATTGTAGTTATAACTGGTCATTAAAATCAACTTTGTACTGTACTCAGGTATGCATTTTGGTAAGGTTGCATAGTAAGGGGGTGTTTGGCCCCACCATGATTCTGATTTGAAAACGTGATTTAACTTGAAATTACAATTGGAAATCAGGTGGTGTTTGGTGTGCCCAGTGTGTAATCTGATCTGATATCTGATTCTGATTTGGAATTTAGGTACTTGATTTGGGGTTATGGTGTATAATAATTTTTTGAAAAATAGGTTAGGGTCAATTGCTGCACAAATAATCAGAGAGGGTTTTTTTCTTTCCCTACCAATATTATTAGAGTGTTTAATGTAAACCTAGCTGGCTGGAAGAACTGTGAATTACAACAACAGTTTTTTTTTCTTCCCATTACTGCAGAGATTATACACTCAATTTATCCACAACTTTTCAGCCAAAAGATGTAATAACTAAATAGTTACTACTATTAAATTGAATTTGTTATAACATTTATTATAAATATATTATTTTATTAATTATATAACTTAAACTTGACATGATATATATATTTTTTAATCTAGTAGTTATTCTAGTTACAATGATTGTAACTTAATCAAAATCAAATCAGGTGGTGTTTGGCATGTTCTGATTTCAAATCATGATTTCAAGTCAACCTGATTTGGATTTTACAAATCTGATTTCAAATCGCCAAGACCTGATCTCAAATCATAATCGGGGACTGGCCAAACACCCCCTAAGTGTTTCATAAACACTTCTGACAAGGCATTGTAGATAAGAATTTATATATTGAATTACTCTTTGTACAATTCTTAGTATAAACTTTAGAAATTAATAATACTAATTTCAAATAGAAAAATACTACTTCAACTAAATAGTTATAAATATTAGCTTACTATAATTTAAAGACCAGTATTACAAATACTTTCCATAATAAAGAAAAGCTACAACTTAACAATGCATTATTTAGGAAAACTGTAGAGTGATGATTTGGCTATCTAGTTATATTGTTTTTAAACAAAGACATTTAAAGAAACTAAAGTATGGACTATTTAAAACATTCTTCATATACTAAGCTTTGTACTAAACAGGAAAACTCATGCCAAGCTCTGCACTAAGTAGGAAATCTCTGGGGGTAAAAACCTAAACTTGTAGCTGGAAGAAATAAGAACTAAGGCCCAGTTTGTCTTGCCTTATTTCTAAAAATTATGATTTTCAAACATGTTTTGTAAACATGTTTACAAACAACTAATAGGCTTTTTTTACAAACAAGTTTATGCCAAACAGTACTATCGTTTCTGTCACGATTCTAGACTGACTTAACTATTTCGCACTATGACTCAGGTACGAGTCATAGGGTTTCATTTGTTAGATGGTTTTATGATTATATGCGCATGACCTGTTTAGAGGTCATGGGAAGTTTTACATGACTCACAGTTGTGAGTCATATATTCTTGTTATGCGAATAACCCGTTTTGGGTTATATGATGTTATGTTTTCACATGAATTGTGCTAGCAACTTATAGTTATATGTTTATTGTGCAATGACTCGTTTGAGTTATAGGATGTTACGCGATTGTATGAGTCACAGTTGTGACTCATAATAGTTATTTTGATTTGTAAGCGGGTTGTGGGAAGATCTATATAAGAACGGACTTGGGTCATGTAGATAGATCTTCACGCAACCATCTAAGTTATTTCCTATCTATAACTTTACGAATATAAAAGACGTTTACTCTTTAACAAATATCCTTCCAATCTTATACACGACATAGTTAATACTATAAGACTTAAGAGTTGAACGCAACTCTTGAGAATAGTATACGAAAACTATACGATAAGGAATCGCCGCCTGTTGCGAGGTAGCGAGATAAGACAGATCAACGAGTGATCTTAACAGTTTCTAAACATGATTTGAAAATAAAGCTTAATCAGCCATGTATTATTCAGTAAAATTTGTATTTAGTAATATAATTTGTTGAATAGAATAGGGTATATATATATCTTGTAGATGTAATTCAACCCAATTCTCAAATAAAAATTAGCACACATCAGCAGAAACAAATACCAGCAAGAATCTATTATGTCTGCAAAATACAAAGAAGATGATATCTGCAATGTACGGCAAGTTGTCACCACGGTGATTGCCAGTAGTACTGGTTTGGGTAGATCAAGGCAATAAGAATAAAATGATTAATCAGAGAAGTTGGATAAAGGGATATATAACTAGTTATTATAAAAGCAAAATGCTTTGACAAGTAACAAGTTTGAGGGCATCTTATCCAACCCCTAATATAACCCTTTCACAACCCTATTTTTAAGTATATATAAATAATTCTGTTATCATATAACCACCTACTCAATACACTCTTAAGAAATATTTCTCTTTTGTTTGTATTATACCAACTTACCAAATTATTATCTACATTATTAATTGTAGAATGTTTTTGTTTTTTGTAATTGTACTAAAATTTCTTAATCTTATTTGCAAACATGCCCTGTAACAAGGATTGTGTCATGATTACAAATAAAGCCCTGCCAAATACAAATGTGATTACAAAACATGATTTGGCCCAAAACATGTTTGGATCACAATTTTTACAAATAACGGCGAGCCAAACTGGGCCTAACTATTTACTATCGTACTTCTATTTTCCGTGACACAGCATCAATGACTACTGTGTAATCTCAGTGGCCTGCAGTAATGGGTGGAAACCCGCTGACCGTAACTTCGCTAGTCAATACCTCCTGCGTCCTTACGACGCCCCCATTCTCGACGGATTCCGTAATGCAAACCCTTACCTCAAGCTCGTATTTCAGGCTTGTGGTGGCGACCCCGTGCGAGAATATGCGATGTGGAACAAGTTTGCTATGGCTCGCTATCTGCGGAAGTTTTGTTTCTAGAAAATACTAAATGTGGGGCTTTCTATCTAGGGGTTTAGCCTCGAGTAGTCAGAGAGTGACTTGTAACCGCGATAACCTACGCCCCACTTGAAAAGTCGGCCTCAAGAATTGGCGGGTGGGCTTGGTACAGCGGTAATTGAAGCTACAGCTTGCCGACCATACCGCATGCTTGGGAAACCAGGGATTGCCTTTCCTTGCGGGAAAGGACCTATCAGAATAGGGACCCCCTTGACGCCCTGTACTACGACAGATTGTAGACTAGGAACGGTATCGTATTCGTACTTGAACTTCGAGCCAGCAATACCGCATCCCGGTATACTTTATCTCCCCGTTCGTCACCCCGCGCCGAGCTCCCCGCCGCGTTCCATTAGGCGTTCCAAGAGAGCATAGTGCTCGCAATTACATCATAACCTAAAGACGATTTTGAGTACTGTGCTATCCATTACTTCCTCCGTTATGGCAATTAGAGAGAACGGTTTCCGAACTCCGGTCCCTCTCTCCCTCGCCCGATATACCAGCCTCGCATAGCGCCAAAGATTCCACCGAAATCTGTCCCACAAGTTACCAGAGATTCCCAAATGCCTATCGACCACAGCAGTTTTGTAGGTTAATCACTAATCACTCATCCCCCCGCAAGGACAAATACCCCCGGTTACCATCCTGCTCCTCTGATAGATTTGTTGAGTTCGCTGGCGATACACAACAGCAAAGGGACCTAGGGTACCATATTACCGTATTCCAACTTCGGTAAGTCATTGATTCGTTGCTCCCACCACTTCTAATGGAGCGGCACCTGGTCGACAGTCTCGAGGATCCCCGGATGTCCTGCTACCCGGCGTGACACCTACTCGTCGGCGCGGCCAAGATCGACCCGCGATTGCCCCATATCGCAGTCCCCGGTGTTTCCCAGACACCACGTGGCGGGAATCAATACCCCGGGTTAACAGAACTTGTCGTCGTAAGGAACACGGAGCACGGCAATATAACTAACCGTTACATGTATATATACTGCCCTTCGAGGTGAGATTGGGTTGCAGGTGATGCTGCAGGTGAGGGACGTTGCTGTTGTGAAATTCAATAGGCGTTTTTTTGTTTCAGGGTAGGGATGCAGGTGTGTACGTGTGCACATCCGGATGTTCCGCTGCGCTGGAAGTGTAGTATGAACGGGTCCGAGAGCTGCTTGAGCGGCGGGGAAAAGAAATAGAGTTTGGCTCCTGATGGGGGGATGGATTTTTGAAGAATATGCGCGCAAAAAGGTGGTCAAACGTTTGTTATAAGACTTAGTTGGGATATCGCGAATTTTCCCAAGATCGTTTGTGATACAGAATTTGAGAACACCGTATATCCTCATTGGGAGTCGGACCCGATCAGTTGTTTTTATGTAACACGGGCTAAAACTCTCTACTATACGGTAGTTCCCCCGCGTCCATCCTTAAGCACCGATGAACCATCTAGTAAAGCGGGCATCTAGGAGTACTGGACCTGGTCGAGTGATATCGAGTGATATAAATAATGTCGGCCCCACCCAGCCAGCTTACCGTATTTGCTCCCGCCGTGGGGAAAACTGGTCAATAGTGCCGGCGCCTCAAAACACATCCTAGGTCTCACGGCGAAATCAAAAACGCTAGTCCAAATATGGGAGTAGACCATACTCAACCAGGGAGTCTCTTCGCTAATTATTCAGCAAAAACTTTTTTTCCCCACACAAGTCTCACCGCCCTCCCTCCCTTGAAACCCGGCGCCCCAATTGTACCAACCGAAAGACCGGGAAGAAAATTGCTCCGCAAACACGTTCCAATAACCGGTTGGGGGGACTCGACGGGAGGAATTTTAAAAATCCCATGCTGTAGGCGTGGTTGTTGCGAGTTCTGAACCATCCGTCAATACTGTGCGTCGTGATGCGGGTTCTAAGATGCCGGCACCTGAACGTTTGTGAATTTACCGTAGGACAGGCGCTCGGGCACTCACGGACAATTTGTCATACAATTGACCCCTGTGTTCAGGCTCTTCATGCCGGGAATTTTGAATGGCACTTTGACCAACGAAGAGTACGGTGCTGGTACTCGGACAACCCCGTTTCCCAAAAAAGCAATTTATGAAAAGTAACTACCTTCGGGAGGGCGAAGCCCGGTATTCCGACGTAGGGTACAATAACGACTCGTATTTCCGAATACTTCTTGCCTGGGACTTGGACGAATATCATCTCCGTCCAGGCCCCACGAGAGGCTACCGTACTCGTGCGTCTCGGCCAAGATTTGGCATCCCATTTGCCCTAGTCGGTAGCGCTAGTTCCATTGCGCAGAAGAAGTACAGTTTGTTCGTAGTGTGTAACTAGTATGAAGGTCTAACCATTTGAAGAACTACCGTATATGCATGACAGTCTGCCATTTCAAGCGGCACTGGAGCACGAAGTACAGGAATCCCAATCCAACTATGCATTGTTGATGCGGTTTGGCTTGCGGGGACGATGCTATTTTGCCACAAAATCCATGGCACTCGTACCGGTATATCGTCATCCTGCATTGCGGGATATGCAGTTCTCCTCCGAGAAGTTAGCTCTGCGTGCTTGTTGTGAACTATACCTCTTTGATGCAATTGAACTTGTGTCACCGACTAGGACAAATGGGGTGCCAAATCTTGGCCGAGACGCACGAGTACTCGAGTATATATGGCCCCAGTTTTCTGTGTGGACCCCCAGCCAAGTCGAAGGATTGCTTGTGAACCACTCCCCCAAATAATTTGATAAGGGCCACCTTGGGAAAAGAGTCGCTGGTCAATAATCTCCCTAAAGCAATCTACTCGGGGAACGGAACGCTGCGAAGCCAGAGTCATGTCTCCCTCGGAAACAAGGCCTCTTCGAATCCTCATCAGCGGTGCCGGCATCGGTGGGCTGACGGCCGCAATAGCGCTCCGTCAAGCTGGCCACAGCGTTGCAGTAGTTCCCCCAGCTACCAGTAGCGGCTGTTCCTACTACAGCGAACATAAGCTTACGCGAAATAGCTTTTTGAAAAATCACGATTTACGAACGAACTTGGGGCAGCGATTCACTTGGCGCCGAACGCGAACTGCCTTGTCCGGAGGCTTGGCCTCGTTCCCGAGATGAAAGGCGGCGTAGAAACGGAGTGGATAGCAGAGTATGGACCGGATGGATCATTATCGTTCGAGGCCGATGCTTCTGGAATAGCAGATAAATACCGTCATGTTCACTCTCCTATCACCTAATATCACTGAGGATTATACTAAGAAATGTAACAGCCAATCCATTTAATGCACCGAGCCGATCTGCATTCGGCATTGAAGGAAATAGCGATAGCGAATGAAGGGAGAGGAGACCCAGCAACTATTGCTACTAGCAGCCGGGTTGTGGATGTTGATTTCGAAAAGAATACGCTTATCCTAGAGAATGGCGAGGGGCATAGCGGGGACGTTATAATTGGTGCCGACGGCGTCCATGTATGCTTCTCTGACTGTGGAAATGGTTGGAAAAAGCTAACGCCATCGCAAAGTCCACACTCCGCTCAGCAGTCGTCGGGGTAAATAGCCCCGCACTTCCTAGTGGGCACTCTGCCTTCCGTTTCCTGCTTCCCGTCAGCGAAATCCTCGCGGATCCTGTAACAGCACAATTCGCGGAAAAGACAGGAAAGTTGCAAGTATGGATGGCGGATGACAAGAGGGTAGTCATATATCCCTGTCGATATAATCTTCTCCTCAACCTCGTGTGCTGCTACACTGATACCGGAAATGGCTCTCATGAGGAAGGTTTTCTTTTTCCCAGCCCTGAGTTTCTGTCGACGTTTCCTCCAGTTTTCACACTGACCAGAGAAAAGACTGGAGTCAGGATGCAAATAAAACGGAAATGCTAGACCTATTCGGGGACTTCTCTCCAGCTATGATTGCGTTGCTTTCAAAGGTTCCTGCTGATGAAATCAAGCTCTGGCAGCTTCTGGATCTGCCGGCACTGCCCACATGGGTGAAGGGAAATGTAGCTCTAATGGGCGATGCTGCTCACCCATTCTTGCCATGTGAGCCCCAGCCGTCCCACGAACAGCTGAAATATTCTAACGATACCGCGGTAGATCAAGGACAAGGGGGTGCACAGGCAATCGAAGATGGGGTAACCCTGGCCGCCGTTCTTCCCCTAGGAACGAAGAAAGAGGACGTCACGGACAGGCTTAAATTGTATCAGGAATGCAGATACGAACGCGCAACAAGGGTGCAAGATGCTACACGAATGATGGGTGTTCGTCCCGCGGAAGATAGGGGGAAACATAGAGGTAAGCTTAGTGCTCCGGGTTCCCGTTCATGCTTCAGGTCCTATCGCTGATTCGACCGCAGCCCTAAAATTCGCGGAATATAACTATAACCATGACGCATATGTCAGCGCATGCGAGAGGCTTGACCAATTCTTAAAAGAAGAGAAAGAACGTACTGAGAGTAGGCACTGCCCTATATGATCAGTATGTATCGCTCGCTGACCTACCAGCCCCAAAATGTGATTAACTGGGTCGCGAAAGGATAAAATTCACGGGCAAGGCAATGCGACCAATATCATTTCTTACCATTCTATAGTGCTTTGGAATGGGGGGATGGTTGTTTCTAATCATAGTTGGACTTGTTTTATGGGATTATGTCCCCTTTTGGTGAATGCCATACCCAATAAATACTAGTTATGGATAGTTAGCTATCCGAGGAAAACTCTTCTGGTACGAGCAAGATAACCTTATGGTGTACCGTTGCCGGTGGTCTCGCATCAGGTATTATATGCCATCTCATTGTATAGCTCTCTTTCTAAACCGGGATACCTGAGAAATCCAAGCCCAGGGGAAAGAAAAAAGAAAAGGGACATTGAAAACAAACCGGTGATGTAGACGCTGAGGTTCAAGAACAGCACCAGCAATGCCAACCCGGCCCGATTGTAGCAAGTTACGGTCCCGGATAAACCAGCAACCGGACGATGTGGTATGTCGCCGGAGCTCCCCCCTTTAGGCAACTTAAGATCCGATGCTATTTTGTTTTTTGCGTTCCCCAGAGCGGCCGAACGAACAGCTCACTTCCCGCCATGTTCTCAACACCACTCCTCCGGACCCGAGAATCCTCGATACCACAGCACACAGTCCAATCACGTGCCATAGCGGAGTTTCGACCGTCAGACAATCTGTCCGAGGAGCCCAGACTTTCCAGGACAAGCAATCATGAGTCCGTAAAATCCTGTAAAATCCCATTGGGATACGATATCGCACTGCAGTCCACGAATAACCACGTGGCAGATAGGTGGCTTGAGGTACCGAATTTTGGCATGCTGTTCCGACGCCAGCGTCTATGGGAGCGGCTTCGGCCAGGCGTTCCGGAGGGGTGGGAAAACCGACGGGTAAACAGCGGTCCTGAGGTATCGCCGGATATTCTGGTACTATACTACCAAAAGCAGAACTATCAATCACCTGAGGGAGCCCACCCCCCGAAGAAATGTGGACTAGATATAAGACGTTTTCCTTAGGTCTCACTGGTGGGACCAGCGCCTTGGGCTTTCTTTCCAGGACTCTACCAATTAAAACCTGTTTGGGCTATATTCGAGGTGTAATCCGCCTCCTGAGTACGCACTGGCACTGGAGCTCTATCGACGGAATCGGGTGGGTAAATAGAAGGCTCTGGCAGTAGAGATCTTGTGAAGCAAGTAGTGTACTCCCCGGGGGGTTGGAGTAAATAAAAGGTTAATACTGATATTAAAGACCCTATTCGTATCGTTATCCTGTGAGAATACGAGTTTCATGATCACGAGACTTCCGCACTATGAGGCTCTACTCATATCACTACCAGTAGTAATAGTCTCAAAAAAAATCCTTCCTTCAATCTTACTATCGTACAGCTAGTGCTCCAACTTTGGCTAAATCTTTCGGCATATAGTTGAGATTCAAGGTACCCTTCAGATACTTCTAAACCAGTTGATTAAATCACTGTAGCACAACTAGAAAAGTCTAATTAAATAAGAGAAGTATACCGGTAGTCAGGAGGGGATTTGCTGTCGTAAATTCAAGTAGGTAATAGTTATTGTCAAGCAGGTTTACAGTAGTAACAATAGTCAAATTCCATTATAAGAACAAGCTACCTTTCATAATATCTATGAATTTGTAATATACCAGATTCTTGTCCAATATGATTTGCATAAACGTACTGGCAGTAGTGAAGGGAAAAAGAACTTAAGGTATAGTGCTACGGTGATGGTGTAGACAATACAGTTCAGCAAGGCTTTTGAGGTCAATACCGGCATTAGTCAGCTACACCACGGTAGCAAGCGCACCTTTTCACCATTTTTGTCCGAGAAATTAGGCATCAGTGCGGTTTTTGATATAATCAAATTCTACGGGGGACGGGCGAGACTTACGAAAAAGTTGACCTCCGGGAGTTAAATTTTGACAGTCATTTGCCACAGGACTCTTATTCCGCCAAAGTCTTTATGCCTACAAGTATCGACACTTGGCTATTCTAGCGCTACTTCTTATTTTACTGGATAATGCGGTATTTTGATTATGCCTTCCTAGCCCAGGCCCGCCCACAGATTTATAGCCCACAAGTACGGCACCGGTACAGCACCGGCCAAAATCAAAAGTCCCCAGGTACTCTATAGCTGTTAGTGACGACAAGGTTATTACTCTCCTCTGGCAGCCATCACAATAGGTGAATTATGTTGATAGCTATCGCTTATAAATCGAATATCCCTATAACTAGATGTCTCTAGTAGTGCGGGGAAGTTATAGGTAAAATCCTTACGACTAGGTGTGGTGGATCTCTTGTGTGCATACCGTGCCGGTAGGTAAAAGCCGGGGTCGGACTTCCGATTTTGTCGAGTACTGTACAGTACCGTACCGTCCTTGCACTGATAAGTAAACTGTAGCTGAAAAAAGACTGGGTTCCGAAGCCAACCGGGAGCGCTACCGTACCCGCCGCCGCCCACAAGCAAATCCCAGAATCACATCGGTACTATATCACACCCACTCTCACTCTACTGTACCGTACTGTACAAGCACCAGTACGGTGTGATGTGTTGCTTTCCACGTTCGCCCCGGTCCAACTGTCAGAATGCTCTGGGAGTTCTCAAATATAACAAGTCATGACGGACGCTTACCGCTGTCCAATACCGTATCCCCCTCGATCAGCTCACGGCATTGACTGTCGGATGTAAGCCTTGAACTCTCTGATCGGTGTGTTTTCTCAATGCAAGATATCCAAAGAGTACTGCCGCGGCCGAATTGAAGCAAGACGCCCTCATAGAGTAGTGATCGGCGAGCAAATAAACGGGCAGGATTGAGTTGCGCTGAGACATATTATCGATCCTCGAGCAGGGTACAGTACAGTACTCGAGTAGATAGTGATTCAGAGTATGAGCAACGACAACCTGCACATGTACAGTACTGGAGTATGCCACTTGAGCACTAGAATTGCTGCTTCCCTGAACAGAGGAACTCTAGGTGCTATTCCAGCTCCTCCTATACGTGATGCTCGTATCCTGTTGCCTATGGGGATGGTTCTTGAGTGTAGGGTTAGAGATATTATAGATGGCCGGCCGCTATGAATTGTGTGCGAACCAGCTACTGTATTCCTCCGGTAAATCCGGTTCCATCACTCCCCTTGGCACCTTTTACACGACACGTTTGGCTTGCAGGTCACCACTCCCGGGGGGCGTCGGCTTCAGTTCAGCGACGCGAGTACGGTACCCGTGGAAGGCACCCCCGCCATAAAACAGCCCCCAGGCTTGTCACACAAGATGAGTCCAGTACGGCACTTGGACAGATAACGTAGGCAGAGGGTGGTGAGTTCTCCCGGAAACGCAGGGAACTGTCCTCTCATCAAAGCAGTAAGTCCAGATGCAGTGTCAGCCGTAACTTGGTTTGCAACAGGAAAAGGAAGAAAAGACCATTTTTTTTCCCACTGCAGAAACAAGAGCGAGCGCTCTTGAAAGATTATCCCCTCCTACGGGGGGGGCCAAACAGACCAGGAGGGCGGTTTGGACTTTCTCAACTTGACAACCATCAACGAATGCTAGAAATAGAGGAAGAAGTAGACAATAATATCACAATAAAATAACAATAAATAATAAATTGGAATAGGTCAAATTGTCTGGGAGGACTTACCTTGGGAAAATATTTTTCCAAAAGCCAGGTAATACTAGTAGGAGTAGGATAATGGATAATGACTAAGTAGTTCTTATTTCTCCCCCCTATTTCTTTATTATTAAAGGTCTTATTACATGTTCTGTCTTTCTGCACCTGGCCGGGAGATATCAACATTGTAAGGAGGAAAAAAAGTTCTTCAAATTTGTTAATTCTTCTCTGAATTACTTGAATTTACTTCAGGTTTTTATTTTCCTACTGATTTTTAACATATTGTTTGAAATAATCTTTATTTCAAAATATTTTTTGAGTTAGATCATATATTGTAACAATGATTAAGTTTGATATATAATTGTTTGCACACACGGCTAAATAGTTATTTAAACTCATGTTTTGAAATAATATGAAACTTCACTATTATAATCACCAAGACCCGACTCAGCCTATAGTTCCGAAATATCATAATAAAAGTTGAAAATGATATATTTTAGGCCCTTAGGCTGTTCAGCATACCACCATAAAAGAAAATGGCATATTTCTGAAAACAAAATTCTTTTCTAATATAACAAGCAGGATGGTTCTAAATTACATTTCTGTATCATAGGAAGATAGCAGATACCGTCCTGCATATTCGGTTTTAGCCCTCAATGTAGTCGCCAAAAATTTCCAACGGTTTTGGTTGGGTAACAGGACACTATGCCCAATCATGTAATCATAGTCCCAGCTGATTGAGGGAATAAGTTAAGTTCCAGTGCTCCCAGTAATCCTGCCCATCCAAGACGGGATAAGGGCGACAAAAAGACGAGAATAGTTTCTTCTTTGGAGGGGCTGGACGGCAGTCGTCTGCTGACGACGACTACCAGAATTGGTCGACGAACCAAGTGAGGCACATAGTAGCACTACAAGTCATAGTAAAAAAACTTTAACCACGCGTCCGCTGGGGCAGCCGGGTCGAAACAGACCCTCCCGTGCAAGAATTTACAGCTTTAGTGCTCCCTTAAACTTGCAATGTTTTGGGCTCTACCCACCCCCGCCCGCTCCTCCGCGTCCACCATGTGAGGATAGCGTTTCCTTGGTCCCCAAGGTTGCCATGTCGTCGCCTCCCTGCAAAGAGTTGCCCCTGGTGGAGTCGCCGCCAGCCCAGGTCGCGAAGCTGTAGTGCCTCCTATTGAGTTGTGGAACTACTGCCTCCCTGCGGCATGAAGTGAGGGCCCGGTTCGGACTAAGGGTTGGCGCCTGCGGCTGCTGTAGTCACGTATCTGGCTTTAGGTTCATCCGGCCTGCTCGGTGGTTCTGTGAGTGTATCGCGGAGGAGCGGGAAGGGGAAGAAATCCAAGGAACTCTAGACGAAGGTTAATCCACCGGCCCCGGTCGCCCAGGATGGTTTGGTTGATGAGGAAGGTGATGCTCCCAGTTTTGGGCCTGCTCCCTCTCTTGGCGTGACTTATTTGTGTATAGTCACTAGGATGAGGGCTGGGAAGGTGTTGTGGTGGTGCTACTGCAGGGGCAATGTAACAGAAGCTGATCCGAATCGTCATGTACATACCGTACACGTACAGGAGGAACGCACAATGCGCGGCCCACATGCTGGCAGGACCGTCATTGAGGGGTGTTTTGGGGGTCTGTTGTCGCTAAAGTGTGCGTTTGATATTGAATTTTAGATGGATGGTATATGGCGGTTTTGATCGAACGTCCCAGGTGGAGGATGGGTGTGAAAGTGGCAACATGCCGTCACAATCAATTTGTTTATTTTCTGATGGGATTCAAGGGAGAAACCTTAATAGTATAGTACCGCTCAGTCTGGCGAGTGCCTGAGAGCCCTTTTGCTAGAGCTTTTGTTTGGGGGGGAGGAATATCTCATATTCTCGTCGACCCCTCCCCCCGATACTAAGGGTAGGGGGGGATCACCGGTATTGGAGCAGACGGATACAGTGGGCTAGTGTGGAAATTCCTTTATTCGTACAAGTGCTGTCGCGCCTGGTGACGTTCGGACGTTCTTTGGTAGGTCTTTGAAACAGCAATATTTTCATGCCGCCGTTGATGCCGCTCGTGTCCCAGAAAGCCTTGATAAAAGAAGACAAGATCATCCTAATGGGAATGGAAGAGCAGGCTATATCGATTGGTCAGACAATAGGATGCATTGAAGACGTCTGGATGGGATCATCAAACGCTAAGTGGTAGCTAGAGTAGAAATGGATAGTCGGATTAGATCTTTAGTCAATTGTGACTAAGAGCCGGCAGGCGCAATAGGTCAAATAGAAGAGAAAAGCAAAGTCGTATTGTCTGTAATCAGCTCTTGCCCAAACGTCCTTCCATATTTTTCCTTCTTCTCTCCTAGCGGCGGACACCAACGCCCCCTATAAATATAACTACGAATATCATCCGCCTGTGCAATAAATAATACGAATTTCTCCGCTAGTCACCACAAGCCCATCCACGCACCCAATGGTACCTGTATAAGTTGGGTCTCCCGGATGCATGGGAAGGGAATAACGATATTAGTGTAATAGCCAACCCAATAAACGGGCATTTCTTTACCCCGAGACGCCTGCCCCACTGTCTCCCTCAAGACGCCACCCCCGGCCTGAGCACGGCTCTTTCTAGATGTACGAGTAGGGTACTATGGGATACGCGGGATCGGGGCGGCTTGCCACAGTAATGCCATATGCCATATGCCGGATAAGTGGTGTCTTTACTGTGCCATATCGCTAGCCAGTGGCTAATGCATCTATCAGTATTTGGTCAATTTCGTATCACAACTGCGAACTTGATCAGTCAATGGCTGTAGCTAAATAGATACGGTGAGGAAATATATAAAAAAATCTCAACCCGAATCTATTATATATCTATAGAAACACACTTCTTTTTCACAAACTTCTTTTTCACAATACCGTAGGATTTTAGAAACAGAACGAGAAGTTAGACCACTAAAGTACTAGAGTAAGTGGCCTAACGCAGTCAACTGGAGTTGACTAGAGACCTCAATAGTATTTATTTATCCCAGCATCGCCAACCCATAGGCGGACTGCGCTAGTTCTTGTCTTCGTCGTCCAGCCTGAGACGAGGGCCAGCTCAGTTGTGCGATTGAAGGCACTGGGAATAGCAATTATAGTGTTCAATACCGGTAGTGGTGCAGTACGGTTTGGTACTGTAATGAGTGCGTATATGTGCTTGTGGCTACAGCGAAGTGCTGGCACAGTGTAGTGAGTAGAACAGGTAGTCATCCATCCTGCTTAGCGATGGTGAGTTGGTTTTCCTGGTGGTCTCTGTGCTTGGTTCGCACCTAGTATCCTGTGAAAGGTCCCTTGACAGCTGTTTTCTAAAGAAACTACCGTACCGGCATGATACCGAAACGGTGGGTAAAATTTTGCCCAGCACCCACCTTGCCATTTATAAAGTATTCAGACGCTTGGCGCCGAAACCAGCACTGATAATGCTGGTCGTGCCCGAATACTTTATAAATGGCCAGGTATGCAAGTGGTCCGCAATGTGCTCCTGGGCAATCGACCATCTCAGATAGGCCTCGGATTTTCCCGAACAGAGACAAAACATCCCGAGAAGGGATAGTGTTTTCCAGACTGAGGATAGTAAGCCTTGGGGAATACTGGGCTTCCTGGATCTCGTTAATTCGTATTCGTAATTCGTCAACCTACTTCGCTAGTCCTAGTGTGGGTTAGTACGATGCTGGCGCCAGAAATGATGAGCAATGCCAGGGTTTTTCAGTGAAAGTAATCACATTCACAACCTTCCAACCACTGATTCGGAGTAGCAATTCAAACTAAATCTTCATCTATATGTAAAAAAAGCTCACCAGATTTCACTTTCCAACCCTTTAAAACTCTGTGCCTAAACTGGCTGAGGAGTTATCAAGAGAGCTATGGTTGGCACACTCACCTTGGCATGGTTTCTGACAATTTTATATGGAAAATAGCAAGCCTGAGGCGTCAAGTTGGTGCACTTTTCAGCTTCAACTCTACAATATTGCAAGCCAAAGTAGCCAAAAATTCCCTAATAATCTGTGAGCACCTTAGGGAGATATTTGAAAGGGATTTGGGACCATACTATCAATTTTTCAATTTTTCTTTTGCAGCTTCAGAATATATTTGAATGGATAGCATGAAGTAGGATGGTTTGGGTTGTTGCTCACCGTTTTCGACACTCGCCTCGTACAGTGATTTCCGCTAAGTTATCCGATGACGAATTTAATGTTTTTAGGCATGAAAATTCGGACGTCCCAGGCTCAATTCACAGCACTAACCCAATACGAGCGGCAACCTGGAAGTTACAGCTAAATATCCTGGGTTGAGGTCAAATCAAGCTATGGCATAGACTCTGTATACCCTCGCTTAGGGTTTCTTAGCCGGATAACTGATAGCCATCGAAAAACATTCCGATAGTAGAATCCAATGGAGACACATTTCTCACCAGAGTGTTCATCGAATACTCTACGGGGACCTGAGTTAGACAATATCTCCTTACCAAGGTCCTCTGACTCTAGCCTAGATGTCCCTCATCATAGGGGGTAGTTGTGGCGAGATTGCTCGACGAATAAAGCGTACGAGGACAGTGCCTCAAGGGGTAACGTGAGAGATTTACCGCAACAAGATGCTCGAGCTCAGCAAGCCAGCTACGGTATTGTTACCGTAGAAACTCACCGTGGCCAACAGCTGGTACAGTACTGTATAGATGAGTCCGGCAGGAGTATTCTTGGTCACCTCCTGAGTTGGGATGTATTCATTACAAAAAATACCACCGCTTCCCAGTATCATACCGGTATACCGGTAACAGATAATCCTCTCGTTTTCATTCCTCTCGTACAACTCTGGGGCGAGACGCCCAGGTCATCTTTTCTTTCGAAAAACTCTTCTTCACTACTATATCACATCATAAACCGCAAAGTAACCCACCAAGCTACAGTAATCCTTGAGGATAAAACCTTTTTGTCTTACATAGGCTTCAGGTATTACTGTACAAACTTTCTTGGTGTTGGGGGCGATAATAATACCGGCAAAATCCTACTATTTGAGTGTCTCGACGTTGAAACTGATCAAACAGGAAAATACCGGTATACTGGTTGGCCGGGGCCAGAAGCCGTTTTGATTTCTGGTCTAGGAGGAACGATACTTGTGCCGGTACGGTACCAGTATCGTGCAGAAGCACAGTAACCCCCTGCCCGGTGTTCAGGACCAACCGTGCTCGAGGGAGACTGGGGTATTTGTCCCAGGCAAGAAGTAACCGGAAATAAAGGGGGTATATTTGCACTCGAGTACCGATACTCGAGTATTTTGTATCAGCGCGCTCAGATACTGCACTCGAGTACTTGTGTACGCAGATTTTTTGCCATACCGGTATTTCTTTAATCTATGTTTTGGGATACAGTACTTCTTGCCTAAGACAAGTACGGCTCGCATAGGCGCAAGGTGAATCCTGGCAGCAAGCTCTGCAAGGTTCTCCACACTACCGTATCGCTGTTCAGCCCGCTACGCTGGTTTGGACGAGTACTCGAGGCTTGCGCACCCACAAAGTGGGGGGGCGAAGAGGAGAAAGCCTAAATAAATAACAGTCCTTATTAAGGGTGCCGGGAGACCGAGGATCGGTTAGATTGTCAAGGTTCAATCCCTATTTCTTCAAGGCTCATTTTTTCTCCTGTCGTTTGTTGGCTAACGCTCCACGTTACTCTAGCTATCAAAGCGTTGGCCCCTTCCAGAACACGAAAGCCACCAGGCTACCCCACAAAAAAAAAGATTGATCGATCCTCTGGTGACGGCTGTGTTGAGAGATTAGGCAGGATGGGAGGATATGTCTGCGAAATATGCCAAGATACATTCACGCGTCAGGAGCACTTGGAGCGGCACACAATGTCACGTATGTTTCCTCCTCGGGCTGACAGACATCGCTTGATTGACCTCATCATTCAGATCTTAACAAACGGCCGTTCAAATGCCACACCTGCATGAAATCATTTTCCCGCCGAGATCTTCTAACTCGGCATGAAAGAAATCACCTAGATCCATCTCGGCCCGACACACTGGCTTCTCGGCGTGCGATTGCCCCCCGTTCCCTTGCGGCTTGCAAGAATTGTGCGGCATCGAAACAAAAATGTTCCGGAAAACAGCCATGTGATCGATGTTTGCGAAAGGGAATTGAATGCAAATTTTCAGTTGGGAATACAAGCAGAGGGTCCAGGGTTCATAAAAGCTACAATCAGGGCACAAGGAAGGGTGCCGGTGCCGATGAAGGAGTGACTGAGGGTGAAGGAGACTCGGAAACTCAAAATCCTCTGCAGCCGGATGGCTCTCAGAGCCCACCACATATTACGGGTGCTAGCGCAGGATCCAGTTCGTTTTTTCCTACCTCGAATGTAGACCCAGCTCTGGGTGGGTCGAGCAATATGTTTACACCCAACGAATCTCCTCCTATGCACAACTTCTACCAAGGGATGAGCGCAGCAGACTTGGACGTTTTCCTGCTAAACATATTTGACCGGGAGAGTCACCCACTTCAAATGGATTCATTTGGGGATAGTAACTTCCCTCCAATGATATTTGACGTGGCCTCTCATCTTGAGCCGAGTGCGGACTGCCCAAATCCGGTAGAGCCAAGCCTTGATCCGAATTCCGAGCAAATGGAGCCAAAAGAATCCCAACGAACCCCACCAAAACAAATTCTGGGTGAGAGTTTTGTCGACAAAGGCAAAATCCCAGCGCACCCTCGGCCCCCGGTGCCTCCGGTGCATGATACATGCCAGCCATCAAGTACAGAAGAAACCTTGGGTACCCATTCGGCGGCTTTCGAGGCATCCTCAATTGTGTGGCGTAACCCAACATCCAGCGATACCAATGCCGATATGATCTACGTGCGGGCACAGCCAAATTCCCAGCTTCCCAGAGCACACATACGGCTTCCTATTCGGAGCCAACGCTCGACGAGAAACACAGTGCCCAAACTGCCATCGTTAACAATCACTAGTGAAACTCGGGATAAAATTGTGATTATGTTCACTAAAGCCCACTCACGTGAGCAATGGGGGGACCGGGACTCAGCGTCATTACCAGATATAGAATTCCTAGAAGACGCACTTGAATGCTACTTCAAGTATTTCCACCCTCAGTATCCATTATTGCACCGGGGGACCTTTAACCCCAATACCGCACTTATTCTACTTACCGCGGTTATGGTGGCGGTAGGAGCAATCTGGAGTAGTGGGTTGGCCGGGGATGCAGAGAAACAGAAGATATCGGCAGAGGAAGCCCGGTCCGTCAAGGCGATTGGCTACGCAATTTTGGAATGTGTTAGACGCTCATTAGGGCAGTGGGTGAGGGAAGCCATTCTAATTGGCTAAATTAAAATTTACTGATATATATGCCCGTTAGTATGAATCCGACAATAGTAGGATCCGGGATTGTGAGGGACATCAAGCCTCCCTTATAACCTATATAGGCCAGAGTTGGGCTGGGTCAAAACGAAAGATGGAGTTGGCCGAGGCCTTCGCAGGGACTTTAATGGCTATGATCAGGCGGGCTGAAGCCTTTCGATTTTGCACTTATCGATCGTTGGAGGATATTCTGAACGAGCGGACAGGTTCTGTAACAAGCACCTGGATGAAATGGAGTGTAAATGAACAGCGAAAAAGGTAGAGACATCATGTCCGAAAAATGCTACGATAAAGATCCTAACAATAGCCTATCTAGGCTCGTATACTGTACCCAGATATGGGATTCCCAGATTAGCGCTCTCCTGCACATACCTCACTTTATTGCATTCTCAGAACTGAGTCTCCCATTACCTCAATCTGACACCCTCTGGAATGCCCCGACCGCAGAGGATTGGTTTTCTCTCGCAAAACAGGAGCTCAGATACAACTCCGCAAGTCTTAACCTCAGGTTCGACCAGTCCTTCTGCACGTTTGCCGGTCGCTTTATCCACGACTGTAGTCTAGGCGTCCTATCCCACAACTGGGTTTCATCCTCCCAGCTTCTTAAAGGTGCCCTTCTGGCTGTCGTGCACTCACTTGTGTTCGAGCAGCGCCAAATGCAAGATTTATATGAGTTTCAGGAATACGATGCCTCCCCAATTCGAGCCCCTTTGAGAGCTACGGCGAACGCGATATTCCCTAGCGTCGAAGCAAGAAAGTTAGAGCTGCAGAGGATCCTTCAAAATTGCGAAGAAGCGTTGCATGCTGAGCTCGGACCTATATCTGAGCATAGAGACAACAATGTTAGTGCTATATTTGTTCATTATAATGCACTCGCGCTTTTCTGTTCCTTACAAGGTATCTTGATGCTGGCTGGGCGGGAAGACGCAAGTGCGGCCAAGAAAGCACTACCAATGCTCCAGAGATGGGTAGACCAGGGAGACGCTCGACTCGCTGTTTGGCATTGCGGGCAAATTTTCGCGCTTGCGAGAAAGTGTGTTGCTGAGAAAAGAGGTAGGCTCCTGGGGAAATTCCATGGTTGTTGATAGCGTATCCTGACCTTTCCAACAGTAGTCAATTACCTCCCCTTGGTCCTCTTCCATGCTGGTTTAGTGCTATGGACATACGGCATCCTACAGGCTGTGATGCGCATTCATCGTCAGAACTCTGAGTCCACTGCTCCCGCCCCCGTTCAGCCACTGGATGTGCTTGTTCACGTAGACCAACCATGGAGCGATGCAATGGCAATCTTCTTCCAGGGTAAACAGGGAATACCCGTACTCACGCTTGCGGGCGGATTCATACCCCTCGAGAAGCCAAAGGAGGTCATGGCCCTCTGTGGAGATATAATCAAGGATGCAGATGCAGGGGGAAGTCTGGCAGGGGATTTGATAAAGCTCGTGAGTGTGCTGGGGACTTCAGGGTGGAATCTGATAGAAAACCTAGGACGGTTCCCGGGCGCTTTTGAAGCCAGAGGGTAAAGGTGCTGTTATCCCGTATTTGTAACTAATGTTGTAATTTCATGACGAGTAGGCGGAAGAGTAATCGACGATCTAACCTTTCTAATTGTTATCATCATGTTTAGACTTTCGTAGATCCCCGTTATGCCCTCCCTCACAGCTGGGTCGGAGTTGTATTCACATAACTCTCGAACACGAAGTATGCCTTTTCAATCTTTTAGATAGGACAAACCCTCCGTTGAGTAGAATATCGAGAATCCGTGTAGGACAGCCGGGCCCACAATGGGTGGTAACTGAGGGACTGAAGTTATATTAAGGCGACGCAAGGAACCCAGAAGAAAAAAACCGGCACAGTATGATGGGATATGTCGTGATCTGCGTGCCCGCACTGGAACAAGACCCGATGGCCTTCGTGACGATACCTGCAGTAATTTGAGGTGATGGCGTTGAAGGGGAGAGAAAAGAGGTATACAAGTGAGAGGGTGGGATGTCGGAGTGAGGTATTAGGGACCGGGTTGTGGGGTACCGAACGAGTCCGAGGTGGGGAACATAATCACAAATACACTTGTTGGTAATTTATGTGTGTGGGTTTATAAGGATCCGGCAAGGACGGTTGGGCGGACAATTGGGAATAGATGCTGTACGGCATCGTAATATTATATACGGTATGATACTGTATGACACTGGTAAAATGCGGTATTGTTGACGGTTCGTAACAGCGTAGCACCACCGGCCCTCACGACAACCACGACGCGGAATTTACCGACTGCCAATGGAGATATCTGGAAACGGTGGCAGAGCACGATTTACGGTAGAGAGGCCCGTGAACGGTTTTCTCTCCTTCCTTCCTCGCCCGTTACACTAGCGTGGAGTTGGGCCCATCCCGATGTTCACCCCCCCCCCGCTTTTACGGTACTGTGCTCGTATAGTGCAACACGGTAGGCTATCGGTGTAAGGGAATTCGGGCCGGGTCTGGTCTCGATTGCTTTGGTCAGGATCGCCTATGTTCGGGTCGAGATATGAGTTCTAGAGCCGTCATCCCAAATTGAGGAGTTAAAACCACCGGAGGTGAACCGTCGAGGTTGGCCAGGTCATGGGTCTCCGTTTTCCGGAGCGCGGATTGGGGAGGTCGTCGACGATACGACGGTGTTCATTGCGGCCGGGAGCTTGGATGGATAGGTGCGGCTGACTCTGGGCGGGGTCGTCAAGATGAACTGGTGGGGAGGCTGCGCTAGCTTTACTAGTGGCGAATTGTCGACAGGTTCACCGCTGAGGTAGGAGATCCGTATATATGGGGACTTTTATCCCGCTATCGGAAGTACCATACCATACGCCTCTCGCGCTGCTTCTACCACCTGTTGATGCTTTTAAGCTAGTGATAGCGGCCCTTTGCGCGAGGGGCATGGTAGTATACGCCTCTCAGTTGACAAGTAATGCACTGTGCTTGGCCCTAGCTCGAAATTGGCTGCAAAAAAGTTAATTGAAAGGTTCGAGCTCAATCGCTTGAGGCGGGGCAGGCATGCTAGAGGTATTGAATGATAATAGAGACAAATGCTGATTTTAGGCTATTAAAATCAGTAGTTATTCATCCATTCCCGTGATGTTTAGTTACACTAAATTCGAAGTGCAAGGTTCCCCACAAGATGCAGTATATGCCGGGCGCTTTCTCACCCACGGAGAGGAAAAGAAATTGCCTGGTATTCTTTACATAAACCTCAGGTCTCAGGAAACGATTTCCCGAGACCCTATGCTATAAATAATTGGACTACAATCAGGACACCCGTTTACCAGAGTGTGCAGGAAACCCGAATACAGTACGATATCGTAGCTGGTTATCTCCAGACCACGATGGAATAGCTGATACTCAAAATACGGTTACTGCGGTCCTGCGGGCACTTTAGATGTGAGAACAAACCAAACTCTTTTGTCCTGTCCGGAGCAAAGTTCTTCATTGGTAATAAGAAATATGGATAGCCAGCTGGATGGGGAACTGGCGGCCCACCTTCGAAATATATTTGCTTAGTTCGTTATCAAACGATAGAACCCGAATAACGCTTCTGGGTGGAAGGGAACTCGGGGGTCTGCTAGCACGATGAATGCGCCCATTAAGTGGAGCAGAATTGGAGATTCCCCATCTGGGTCCTTGGGAAAGTGGGGGGTTAGATGGTATCAGGATAATATGCAGTGCTCCCCTGGTGCTAGGCGTGTTCGATCACGCGGAGGTGGGGGTTGTTCAATAGCTAGGGGCATTTTATGAAAGAATATCCGGCGTGAATGGTTTTCGTTAGGACGATGGGAGGTGCTTCGTCGCAATGCTCAAAGGACCTTCTGTGTTTAATTCCCGAGAGCATGAACGCAATTTCATGGGTTGTCACTCGCCTGCTGGAAGGCATGCGAGAATAATCTCAAAAGCCTTTTTACCGCTGCTAATGCCCAAGTATGATATCTTGGAGTCCACCGGGCATTAAACCCGTCTCTAAGCCCCCCCCTCGGATACAAAATCGCAAAACCAACACGATAAGCATACCGCCACAATGCCACGAACCACTAAGTTACACGGCAGCTTCACCAATAAACTCCAATAGAAACAACGAGCACGCAAAACCCCACCAGTACAGTGTCCAACCACACGATAGGCACGACGGAAGCAACAGTGGGGCCGACGACGCACCCGGCCCCACGCCAACGCCGTAGGACGCCACGAGATACAGACCCGCACGGGATCTGCAGAGCAGCGGGAATGACCTGTAACAAGGGACTCGTCTATCATACTGCACTCGTCTTAGGTAAGAAGCACCCGAACACGGAGATTAGAAAAAAAATAGACCGGTATGGCCAATCATCCGTGAGTGCCGTATCCGTTGCTTGCAAAGAAGGACGTATTCGATTTCCGTGCACTTCTTTGTCCGGGATGAGTAGCGTAGCGCGGAGACAACAAAAAGAGGGGGACGGCGAACGATACACCGAAAAGCTAGTGGCAAACATCAAATTTGGCGGGGTACCTAGTTCATTGTACGATGCCCTTCCTGCTCATTGCCCCCCCCCCCCCCCTACTGTGTCACCGTACCCCAGCCGCTCACAGACGCACCGGATTCGTAGTCCTAGATAAGCAAGCCTCTAGTCTCGGCTTAGCACCGGCGTATGGCTGGTGGCGCAAGTCCTCGGGTGCTTTGGAATTTTGTTCGTGGTGTCTATACTACCAAAGCCAGTTCGCTGCTGTTGGAAGTGTGTTATGGCACAAGTATCATAGATGCCAGAGAGCGTTTAGTCCAAGACACGCCTTTCGCTACTTCCCATGGGAGCAGCATTCTCACTTTTGGTATATCTCCGCTAGACGTGAATCCCCCGGAGAAACCTTGAGTGATGCTGCAACTGTGGGGGCTCGGCCTGCGCCCAACCTATCTCGGTTCCCAGGTTCCGGTTCTGAAAGCATGTTCCGGGAGGTTTTCACGGCTGAGGAGGGTTGTTTTTTTTATTACTATGACGATTGAGAACGCTTTGTGGGTCCAGGGGGAGTCGGTGCCGGAGGTGCTATAACGTCTGATATCCATGGTAGATTCGGTGGTACCCTACTACGGAAATCTCAATTTGCCTTATTATTTCTCGTGGGCATGTATGAAGAGGGTTTGAGAGTTGGGGTGCTTGTACATAGCAAGGGGTGTTTGGCGCGATATGATAAAACCTTGGAGCTCAAAAAAATGATTCGAGTTCAAATCTGGATTCCAGACTATGAGGTGTTTGACACACCTCTTCTAGATCCCGATTTGAGAACAGGTCCTGAGTCGCAGTTAAGTACCCGATTTAGAGTTTAACCTGATTACCTATTTGGTAAATACATGTGAAAAGGGTATATGAATACGTGTGACGGTTGAAGGAACATAGTCTCATTGGAATGCTATAAGCATGCTAGAAACTATTGGTTTATAACCAAGTAGTCCGTGCAGGAATTATAGCACTATAATCAGGTTGCTTGGGAGCGGGCTTGATAGTCAATACAAGATCTTGGCTGGTCCTAAATTGATTATTGTGAATTGTTATCACAATGCAAGTAGTTGTTTAAGAAAGGAAACATGAAATTTACGCAGTAGGAGAAAGAAATGCATGGGGAGAAATATATTGATTATTTCACCTATAGTTGCACAAGATTACGCAAGATTGCCATTTTCCCTACCTTTCACCCTGTGGGCCTTGTGGTGCCTTGTGTTTGGCACGGAATTAGTGAGGAAGTATGATATTTGCTATGTGACTGCAGTATTAAAAAAAATTTCGAGCCAACGTGCTTGAGGTACTAGGAATAAAGGACTGCTGAGAAAGAGGGGGTTAGTTATCGGAGTTGGCCGCATCATATCAGGCGCCTGGACTCATAGTCGGTCCGGCCCTTGACCTGTTGGGCCGTAAATTGGGCATATGGGATCCAGATATCATACCCATAACATGGACCAACTGGACCATTGGAGATACTACAAACCTAATATCCCACATGTCAGTGATCTCCGAACCTTCAGGAGCTGGGTGGGTGTCATTGGGCTAAAGATCTCGGACAAGCTATTATACAAAACGAGCAATTCACCCCCCACTCACTTGAGAAGCTGTTCGGGGCATGGGCTTGCTTCTGAGTCCCAGCATGGCAGTTACGAGATGGTAGGGATAATCTAGTGCATTTGATGGATCAATATGGCGAGTAAGTTATCGATATCACAAGAAGGGAAAACAAGTTCTTTCTACCAAAATTTTATCAGAGCCACTGGGCAAATAATTTGCTCGGATAGTGGTATTGTATGTATCGGCCTGTTTCCTACGGACACAAGGTTACTTGTATTTTCAGAAAGGTCGTTTTCAATCCAATACTATCAGACATAATAGCAGACTCATGGTTGGGGCCGCGTGTCTTCATATTATGGTTACGATGCCGTGTCGTCAGCAGTTTGTGGACAGTTTGTAAGGGGATAGCCCCCTATATAGATGGCTTTCAGGGGCCGAGGCCGAGACGAGGGCAGAGAAGTCCAAGGCAGAGCTGGGAAAGGAACGGTATATCTGATGAGAAGATTCCGGTTTGTGAGAAAGGGATTTCTACATTCTTGCTTTTCATCTCCGTTCTCTTTGACCCTTCCGTCTCCTCAAGCTCAAATCTAGGCCAACCAGCGATATCTTCCCACCTTCGTCTGGGGTCATTGTGTCCTATCCCGGAAACGACGGAACCACCACCGCCTAAGACTTTGGACTCCACCGAGCCTAACGTCCAAGAACATGGCCCCTTATTCCCGGTATAGTCGCTGGGTTTGTCTTGGTGCCAGCACCCGAAGAGAACGCCGTGCCCACCCACAATTCGATCCCTTCGTTTGTATTTATGGAGCTACGGTCGAGACTGCCTTCTACCTGAAAGGATAATAATGCCTCCTGTCCAAGAAAATGCCCTACAGATCCTCGGGGTCATAGACTTTTATTGGCCGGGTCACCATCGGAAGACCTCAGCCATACCCCTTCAAGCGAAGTATTCCTCTAGCTTTCAATATCCGTAGATTTATCCTAACTATACCAACCTAGCTTCAGCTACCGGTAGCTAAACACACGCATCTGACCAAACACGCCTCCACAGCACATCTGGAATTGTACCGACTACACAACCTGTAGCCAGACAGCATCTTTACCAAGCCCTTAGCCGGCGCAAGGTCGGCAGGCCACCAAAAGAACCCTTTCGAGCTAAAATTCTGTGGAATTCGGCATACGAACGAAGGGATGGGGGGTCAGAGACCTCGTATTGGTACCAGTTTTGCCAGGACGGATGGCCACTCTGGTGAAGAGCAAGCTCTCCCCGATGCGGTGGCGGATGGGATTGGCTGGTTCAGGCCTAGTTGCCTTGTTGGGCGTAAATTATGCATAGATTCAAACTCTCCCTTTCTGATAGCTTATAGATTTAGTTTGGCAGTTACCTCGCAAAAAGCATTGTGGGCGCCTATATCCCGGAGATGGTTAGTACTCGAGTACTTTGCTGGTCATGGCAAGACCCATTGAGAAACTGCTTGATAGCAGATTGCTGAGACATTATTAGGGAAGGAGGTGGGGGAACCCGGGAGCACTTGGATGGCGGGAAAAAAAGATAAAATAAGGTACTCGAGTACTGGGAGGGCCGAAAAAAGGAAAAAAAATCATACTTCAATGTTTTGATCTCGCGAAACCCGCCCCGGGGGGGAGGATGGTATCATCGATTACTAGGAGATTGGGGAACACGCACTACTGAATTGAACTAGTCAGATAATGGTTCACGGGAATTTCCCGAGCATCTATGTGCATGTCCCGGTGGTTACTGCAAATTCGTAGTGAGACTATAGGTATTGAGTAGCCTAAGTTTCGACAAGTATTACGAGAGGTCTCTGTTTCTTTACGGTCTCTTAGGAGGCTGAAGCCGTGGAAGGTTACCCTACCTTCATCATCAACAAGCCTTACTAAGGCGGGAAACATCTCGCAGATACTCTTACAACAATTGTGTCCAATATTTTACCCGGCGAGAACCCTGCAACCAAGCATTTGCCCGTCATGTCGAACGACAAATTCAAATATCGTGTTGAAATCCAGCAAGTACTGTGCTTTCCAATCTAGTGCGCTGTGCGTGGGGCTTTGCCAAGGTTAACAAGTGTAGATGATGTTCGTTTCGGGCGAAACCGGCGAACCGTCTGCAGAAACCACAGGAATCATTGAAGAGATCGTGCGGGGCCAGGTTATTGAGATGGTATCATCTCCAGAATCCGCCTTGTGGCCAGAGGTTCTAATTCCTGATAGTTACAACAATGCACCAATCTTGCCTCACGTCGCGGGTCCCGTTCCATTTCGACCGACGACCTCATTTTCCTCATACGTCATGATAAAGCGAAGGTCTCCCGCTTACGAACTTATTTATCCTGGAAAGATGTCAGGAAAACTGCCAAAGATAACGATCCATCTGGGGGAGCTGGCGCGCCTGATCCTGCCGACCTTCTCGACGACGCAGCTGCAGGCATTGCGGGTGGGGCTGGGCCGGTTCAGATGAGGCAGAAGAAGGCAAAGATCGGACTTCCATGGGAAGTGGCCAGTTTTTTCTCGGAGCAAGTCCCTGAACGCGAGGAAGATGAGGACGAAGACGAAGTAGAAGCCAACGCAGCCACACTCCAGCGCCTCAAGAATGCAGACGAACGCACGAGAGGTATGACTAGGGACGAATACGTACATTGGTCAGAATGCCGCCAGGCCTCTTTCACATTTCGCAAAGGGAAAAGATTTCGAGAATGGGCTGGGTTTGGAACTGTTACAGATGCAAAACCCAATGATGATATTGTCGACATTCTGGGTTTCCTGACGTTTGAGATTGTGCAGACCCTTACCGAGGAAGCTTTGAAGGTAAAGGAATTAGAGGACCAGGTTTTATTGGAGAGTCGAGAGAAGAGCCAAAAGAGGAAAAGGGAGAAGTTCTTGTTTCATGCTGAGGAGGGAAGGACGCCTATTGAACCGCGTCATGTTGAAGAGGCTTTCCGAAGATTACAAGTCCCAAAGCCCAAATCCCGAGCCATGAGGAACTTTTCGGGTGGGGTGGTCAAGTCAAAATTGACTTTAGTGTAGTGATTCTAGGAGCAATACGCGAGGCGGTCGTATTCTACAGTTTACGATGACACGATAGATGAGGGGTTTATGCGCGATATCGGCGTTTTTCATACCATTTTACATTTCTGTTTGTATCCTTGTTGAGTTGCGGGCCGTTGATTTTGCTCCATGTCATCTCTTATTTTCTCATGCATTGGGACGGGGTTTTTCTGATCTTTTCTCTTTGGTTACTTCAATTTGTTTATATTAGGGGAATCGGGATATTCCTGCGAAGATTGAGGAATAGTATGTCGACATCTACTCGACTAATGTTTTGTGTCAAGTACTCGCGGTATGGAATATGATAACGCCATTCCGTCGTTTATCTAGTTGGCCCTATTCGAGAAAATACGCAAAAAGAGGGATCGATGCTTGATAGATTATGCTCCACTCTCTTTTGGCTGAAGAGACAAGTCGGAATTATCATTGACCACCAAGCTAGCAAGAAGCAGGCACTGTATACATCTCTATTACCGAAAGGTCTTTCTCTGACTATATCTCTTCCATGATGAATTGTGAAATCGTGATCACTGGATGACACAAGACATTTCTAGGCATGGCTTCACACCTTCCTAGCGATATCTAAAAGTTTTTTGATCATCGATATATCGCTGTGCAGGTGCCAGGGAGATGTTTTCGTACACGACGGGGGGGTTATTTCGCAGGTTAACTTAAATTAACCGTCCACTAACTCTCTATTTGGCACTGTTATAGACTTATTGGCTCGCACTTGCAGGGAAATGGCAGGAAAAGAAGAAAAAAACGTAAAGTGTTATGCTTACCACGGCTGAGGCTCCGCCTTTCCAGACATAGAATTGAGTTCAGGTTGTCCTCTATTCCGCCACACCCCCTCAGACCGGGTAACCTTAACCCGCCCACCAGCCCACCAACCCACAACCGTATTTTCCTACCCCAAGCAACGTTTCCGACCCTCTGCCCTAGAACAACTTTACCTTGCAGCCGGGGAACTCATACTCGCCCGACCAGAAATGATTAAGGGCGCACCTTCCACTCAACAACCGTCCACCACCCGCGCATGTACATAATGCCATTCTCACCCTCCAGTCCTGTTCCCCCCAAGATCCGTCCGAAGAGTTATCCATGTCCTGTTGCCGAATGCACTAAGTTGTTCACCTGCGAGCGCGGCATCAGGGACCACCTGTCACTGTACAAGGAACGCTTTCAAGATTACGCTTACAAGGCTTTGGAAGAGCAGTTCGCGTTCTGCTCCGACCCTCCCGAAACAAAGGAGGCCGAGACTACGCCCGTCAAGAAGGCCCCTCGTGAGAGCGGTCGGGAGAGTTTCAATTATCTCAGCGCTCATTACGAAGCATGGAAAAACAAATACGGTATGTATTATTTTTTTGTTTCCCCGGTTTTTCCTTTCTTTTCTTGTGTTTTTTCTGTTCATCGTTTCATTTTTTAATCTATCATCGGCTACCGGGGGAATGGGTTATTGTGTGGATGAGAATGTGGGATTGATTTCGTGCTAATTTGAAGGTGCGGCGGATCCAGCTCAGAGCAACAAGGAGAGCTTCGAATCCAGACATCGGCAGGCTGCCCGCAAATACCGCCTCAACAACAAGGAGAAGGTCCGACGTATGGTTAAGCTTAGCAAGTTCCGAGCCAAGGCCAAAAAGATGGGCTACGGGGCTGACGAGGCCGAAGCCAATGCTCAACTGTGGATAGCCGCATGGGAGAAGAAGTATGCCGAGTCGACAGCAAAGTGCGAGACAGGAGAGGACGACGAAGAAGAAATTGATACGATATCTTCTATGCAACCTATGCGATCTATGCAACCGATGCCGCCTATGCCGCCTATGCCATCCATAGGGCCCGTTCAATCGATGCCGTCTTAGGCCGTCTTCCTTTTTTGTAAAGTGCCCAAGTTCTTTTGGGCTTTTTCTTGCCTTTCTACCTTTCTCTCCTCATTTCCTAATTCCTCCTCAGGCCCTGCTATCTGATATCTCACTCCCTCCCTGATATTTTTTTTTCCTTTTACTTTTCATTTGTCATCTGAGTTCGGTCCCATTGGTGGGGCTTAATAAGGTGTACTTTGTACGGTACGGGTCGGTCATCTTTCAGTAGATAAAATAGGGCTGCGGGCGGGCAGTGTCGACGGATGGCGGGAAAGTATGGCTGGAGATGTGCTCTTTTGGTTCTATTTCCCCTTTGCAGCAGTGACCATGAAAGAAGTCTCAACATGCATTACGATATGATGTCTCTCCTTTTCTCCTTCTTTTCTACTTCATCTGTAGATGCTGGGATCTTGGTCTCTTTGGGTTTCTGTCGTTTATCGCGCTTTAATGGCTTTTGTTTATTCTATGGGATACCTGAGTCTTTTTCAAATTTGTTGCTCTCTCACTTTTCCGTTTTATTTCCCACAATCGTGGGGAGCTCTCGTTATTTCCTTCAACTCCAAAATATCACATTCTCCACCCTCATTTCTCTCCAGTTTTGTCCGCAAAAGAAGGATACTACTTGCTCTTTCTCGGGTTTTTATTTTTCATTTCTCATTGCGCGCGGCATGGGCGGGCGAAGTTGGGATACCGGCGTTTTTCCCTTTAATGAGAAAAGTCATTATTCGAGAAATCTCTTCCGTGATACACGTGTCTTGTGATAATTTTCCTTTTTCTCTCTCTTCCTTCCTTCATTCCTTCCGTTCATCCTTCCTCCCTTCCTCCCTTCCTCCCTTCCTCCCCCTTCTTTGTCTGAACCCTTTCTGCCGCGGATCAATGATACAGAATGATAGTCTGGAAGGCGAATTAGCGTGATAACGATGTTGTCACCAGTGTGCTTGAGTGAGCGACAGCGCTTTGATAAAAATGAGCTTGATCTAACATCAATAATTATCTATCTTTTTTATGCTTCGCGATGCTTTCCCTTCCTACCTAGCCGATATTCCCGCGATAACGCGTGGCATGTAACACAGCCAGACTTTTCTCTCTCTCTCTCTCTCTCTCTTTCCCCATCAACCTACTCGAGTACCTACCCAAATTTACAATACCAAGCCTATCTCTCCTTTAGACAACCCGGAACCGACACCCCTCGCTAAAGGTCTAGGCATCTAGACTCCCCTTATCTAACCCGTCTTTGATCACGAGTGTATTCACAAGGTAAACTGCAAGTACGTTCTAACCCATCTCGTGTGTGACATGGCGATGGGTGGGGGCGGTTATTTGAATCTCGCCGGCGGGCGGGATATGGGTGATCCCGGGAATACCGGTAAGCACTGCCTTCTTATATAATGCCGCCTACCCGTACGGGCACCACACTCTCTCCCTGATCCTCACATCTCTTTTTGCCCCTTTTTTGGGCAAAGGGAGGGTGAATCTTTCAGCTTTCACCAACGTTCCAGACCATCAAGTTCTCCCCTGTCCGAACAATTGCCTATAATCATAACCTACAAACTGCGATGTGACTATCGCGGAACGGCCTTTTTTCTATCGATTTTCTCAGCCCCAATGCGGGGACTTATGGATAACTGCCACTTCCATCACAATGCGTCTCCCATCCCGTTAAGCTAAGTCAGTTATCAACATCGTGCGGTATCAGCTTGCGCAAACTAAAGCCCAGCGTCGTAGGCCATCCGATACAAGTACTGGCGCCGCAATAATGCCGTTGCTCGTACAATGGTAGTTTAATATGGAGTTTACAGTTGTTATGCCGGGAAACGAAGCTACCTGAATGAATGCGGAGCAAATGCCAAACGACTTTGCTTGCCGGTTTACCTATTGCATCCTACGTACTCAAATCGAGCAGAGGAACCATACATGTGCGGTGATGCGGGTACCTCGATGGTCTAACATCGATACTTTCTTAAAATCGGAGCGGGTTTAAATCCAGCCGCTGGTTCCCTTTGGCTCACTTGGCCTAGCCTTGCGAAAAGGAAGTAGGGCAGGAGGGGAAACTGATTGGTAGCCCTATGGCGGGGTTTTTGTTTCATTTTTTCTTTTCTTTTCTGGATAACTTGGTGTGGTTGTCTGGATAAAAGAGGCGAAATTGGTTCTTGGTCGTCTTACCTGCATGCACCTTTGACTCCGCCCTTTGAGATCATGCCATGTGAGTTTTTTTTTAATTGCTATGAGGTCGTTGACCTTTCGCGGGGTGGGACTCAGCCCGGGTGTTTCCTTCTCCCAAACGGTTTATAATGTATATCGACCGTTTTACTTTCAGACCCCACTGCGAACGAACGGGTGGAAAGCTACTTTTTCGTTTAGTATTCTACTGTACAGTATCTACAACTGTTACTACTACTGCTGCTACTACTATTGCCACTACTGCTGCAACCACAACAGCAGCAGTAGCAGCAACAACGACAACACAATTACCACCACGATAGCTACTGCGCTGGGGTTCAGTTGCAACTTCACCAAGTAATAACTTGATTTGTTGCGGAATGGGGGTCATTGCACGACTTGCCGAGCCCACCAACGTCCCTGATAACGCCGCACGAACGCCCACTGATAGTTTCTATCTTGTCTTCGCGCCAGCGAACTTTACTCATCCCACCGTGCTCAATCCGGGGTATATTCCGGATACGAGGGATTTGCTATTGAAAGGGTTCGCTCTGGGCCCGTGGGTGGTCGCGGCCATCGCAGTTGGACTGAGGATTTATTCTCGATTGCGGATACTGAAGAAGTTAGGATGGGATGATTGGGCCATTATTCCAGCTCTGGTAAGTGAACAGAAAAAGCGAGTCTATCGCTTTAGATATATTACCTCCCCTCTTTGAAACTTTCTTGCTCGCGGTTGGAGGGAGATTTGTTCTCTTCTGATAAATGGCTGATTATTCGGGGATGTAGATAGCATATACGGCTTTTACTGGATTGATCATATGGGGTACGTCTCTGGGGAATCACGGCACTCGCAATTGAATTCTGTGCACGAAGCGCGAGGCTAATTCTGGGTGTTGTTTTGGGCAAAAATAGGAACCGAAAGCGCTGGTTTAGCGGAGCATCTATATAACCTTACTACCGGGCAGATTATCAATTGGTTCAAAGTCAGTATCTACGATTCTGTCCTCTCCTACATTTATCTTCGCACACGTGCCCTCTCAAGACCTGCATATAGACCCTGAACCATAGTACATATGGGGTAGAAAAGATATTGACACACAGCCATCGACTACAATAGGTCCAATACCTCATCGTAGTGATCGCGCCAATAACCTTCCTGCTAATACGCTTCTCAATCCTCCTCTTCCTGCATAAGCTCGCCGGGAATGGCGAACCCGGCACTCAAATCGCTATCAAAATCCTACATGCGCTCAACTTCCTCTGGTACCCTGCCAGCATCCTGCCTCCCGTGCTGATGTGCGCTCCGAGGGAGATGCGGATGTGGGACCTCATGGCGGTCATTAAGGCACAGTGCCTCCAGCCAAAAGTTGCCGACAACATGCAGATCAATTCTACGTCTATGGTCGTGCTCAGTGCTACATTTGATGTAGCGTGCGTACTGGTGCCCATGTGCCTAGTATGGAAGCTAAGGATGTCGATGAGGAAGAAGATGGTGATTTCTAGCCTATTTGGAGTGGGGATATTGTGGGTTCTGCTTCTTCTGGTGTTGGGTATGAGTGAGTTGCTGATCGGAGTAGGGCTTGTGCGTGTGGAATTTTGAGAGCGTATTTCATGGCAAGGTTGCTAGAAAAGAATGGGACAAATTTTGATTCTACTTGTATTACCCCCATCCACCTTCTCCCCGTTCTATGTATATATTGACACTCACATGGTTAGGGAACATGGTAAACCCTCTGATTTGCGCACAGATGGAAGCCTGTCTTGGTATCATCACTGCCTGCGGACCCTCTCTGAAGATGCTTTGTAAACAACTCTACGGTACTCTAGAATCACCAATTGGCAAACGGCCAACCACCGGGAAGTTTAGTTCAATCAGAGCCAAAAGGTGGTCGAATAGATCCGGGCAGAGTTTGCTTCCTTGGACGAGACGGTTATGAGCACCCCTCCACTATGAACCCTCAATCTCGAGCCTTTTTTACCGTAAGCTTGTTTCTCATCATAATTGGAGGACCACACCGACAGGGCTCAATATCCTAACTGCGACGAAAAAAAGCCAACGAAAATACACGATTGGCAGGAATTTTTCAATCGCTTCTGTTAGGCTATTCTCATAGGCAATTAGGGGGATTTCAGTTGCTGGAATTTTCCACAAGTCTCCCGTCCTGGTAGATTTTTATGGGGAGGTACATTCCAGACCCCATGGCTCTCCAACACGGGATTTTCATATTTCAATCTCATCTCTGACTCTCGGACCAGGGCACTATGGCGCTGGGTTACTTAGATGGTATGGGGAATAGGTAAACAAGAATCAATAAATATCCCTAGATCACAACTAAAAGTCTTAGCTACGAGCAAAGTATCGTACCTGTTTGGTACTGTAGTACCCGTGACAAATCTGGTGAAACGATGGCAAGGCAACAAGAACCCTCGTAGCCAACCCCACCATCAGTTGTTCGCCATACTCGTAATACCGGTACACTGCCGTACACCCAATCTTGCCGTTACTGCCTTGACCACGTAGACCATCCCTCTTCCGGCCAGCGGCTATCTCCCGCCACGCTGCCAGCAACCTAAGCCTTGGATAGCTGCCTACCACTCCACACAGTCCCGAGGACGCCCGAACTAATCAAATAAATTTACGCCCTAAACGCATTACCAAGAAGCCTGAAATTTCGCAAGAGTCTCTGGTTCTATTTTACAAATACTGTATTCGGAGTAACGTAACGTACGCGCCAAGCTATGATAATTTATCGGAAGGGTTGCTGCGCCGACCAGTCCAGTCCTGGGGCGCGGTGCTGTACAGTACATACAGGACGGCGATGTCACCAGAAAAGGGAAAGAGAAAGAGAGTCCGTTGGTTCCCATGGGCTTGCTCGACCTTTCGGGCTTCGCACCCTTGCGTAGGGCAATCCTCCTGCCGGATCAATACATGATACCAAGTCAGGAGGAGGGCGCTCATAAGTTGTCACTCGTAGTCTTCGAGGCGGATGCTTTGTGCTACTTGTAGAACGGAGTGGAGGAACCAAAGACTCGCGGAAAGGGGTACGATCCGTCAAAGATTCAACCCGCTATACGTATGATAGATCAACGACGGGTAAAGTCCTATGCCATGTCAACCAAACTTATCAATCCATCCGGGGAAAAAAACGCGACTCTCATCACCCTCCCCGAGCGCCGGCCACCCATTCCAAATAACCATCAACTTATCGGAGCGTAGGTGCCCGCAATCGAGCAATGCTGCTCATCCGATTGGCGCGCGCTACCAGCGTCGAAAGCAACCTGACGGCGGCAAGGTGTCCTACCCTCGGTGTCCGAGACGATACCTGCAGACCTCAGCCCCTTTCCAAACCCGAAATCTCCTCCGACGGCACTCGTAAATGTGTTTTACGCCCGGTCCGATATACCCCCGTTCCCGCGCGCCATCTCCGATAATTCACCGCCCGGTTGGGGAATACGGTTGGCACGGTAACCTAATCCCCAGTAGCGAAAGGATCCCCCGCGAGGTGGTCCTCTTCAAAGCGTTGTTTTTCACGACCGGTATTGTTCCGGGCATTTCGCGGGTCCCTCCGCTGGACCCGCGGAGGCGAGAACGGCAGCCGCGGACAGCCCTTCCGTTTCCGGAATGTGCTGTGCGGTGGTGTCTACTCGGGAGTATCGGAGAGGTGGAGCGGACTCCTCGCTGGCCGGCGGGGGGGGGTATCACCGCTTTCGGGTCACCTGGCGGAATGGCGGGTTCAGGAGAATACCGTACCTGCGCGTCGGCGGTTGGAAGCTACTGTTTTGGAGAGAAATGAGAAATATCGCGGTATCGTCCGAGCGTGCGTGAGAATTGGTGGTTATTGGATTTTTGACGAAGGGAATGCACTTGCTCTGCTGCTACGACGGAATTGCTGTCTAGTTCAGAGACACTCCCAGACGTGATTTCGATTGTCGGGTTCCAGCGCTTGTTTTTACCTCCGCGTGTTGCACCGAGCGTCGGGTGTCGTTGGGTTTTAGGTTGAGACCCGGTGGGGCTTCTCCCCTTCTGCGGGTATCCTTCGTGCTGAATAGGTATTATAGTTAGCTTTTCGTGTATGTCACAGTACAGTATCTATGGATGGTTTGAAACGAGAATTGCAATGCAGGATGGTAACATGTTGGTTGAGTGACAGTCGGCAGTGCGGCACTGTACAGTACTCGTGCATATTTGGGTGGGAGATACCCCCGGCAAATAAGAAATTGCGAAGCGTCCACGGAATTACTTCTTCTTACAATCGATAATAGGCTTGCTGTAGCTGCGGCCATTCATTGGGTACCAAATGGATTTTCTAACTAGAAGGTCTTCGCCATTTGGAATGTTCACGGACTAACCCTGGTATTCAAGTACGATAATGTTATGCAGTATGTACCTCGGCCCCTTGATTTCAAAAGCATGAACGCTGGCTAGTGTGGAGGCTCTCTCGAAAGCCAACTCCTGCATTTCGGCTCACCAACACTTTTTCCGACTTTTGCCAACCACACCTGGACAACGGCATCCGGAACCACATCACGATCAAGCGGTATTCACGAGACGAGTGAAGCCAGGATGAGATAATGTTATGCATTACTTCGTCAACCGAGACCTTCTATCCGAAGCCCCAAAAGCAAAACCAACAAATCAATCCCTAAGCTATCCCTAAAACGTCTGCATAAAATCTAAAATACACCGTCCAGTCGTCCCTATGTCTCTTGCTCCCAGAGGCTACCAACAGAGGAAGCTCACGCCTACCTAAACCCGCACACACTTGCTGCTACCGGTTTCCAAACCACGTTCACAGTCCCGAGCATGACTGCCTGCCCACCCGTCAAGGTATCCAAAGCAGTCCGCGAGAGGACAAACGTACCGGGGGCCGCCACGTCCACGGCGACGATATTGATAACCTTGGGAGCGGCGGGCGCAGGAGGCGTGTACGTCAACTCGTAACAGGCCCCGCAATTCGGCGAGTTCCATGATGAGACGGTGCCCGATCCCCCCAGGTTAGGGAATCCGGGAACGCTTCCTAGGGTATGGTAGCCCTTCGTGTAGAGCCCATTCGCACCATCGCTGCAGGCTACCGAGAGCGTCGAGAGGCTGGAACTGTCGTAGACGGTGTCGTATTTGGCTACACCTGCGCTTTGTGCTAGGGTGAGGGTCAGGGTGGCCGCGAGGAGGAGGATTGTCTTTAGGAATTGCATTTTTATTTTTATTTTTATCCTTTTCGTGGTGTGGGGCGTGTGACGGGTGCTTTGTTTTTCTTATAGAAGAAACGAGTGATCTTGGTGATGATGCGATAGCGGGAGAGGATTGATAAAACTCGGATGCTAGTATGATAGCTAAAGCATTTGGTGGATGATACTAACAGTTTATATCTCCCTTTCTTCTCACTAGAAGCTATCCCCTCTCCCCCCGCTCCAGGGATCCGGTGATATTACTCAAGATCCACTCCTCCAGGTCTCACAGTTTCTGTTGATTAAACATTGCAAGAGAACCGGGTAGTAGTGAGAACATTGCACAAAGGAATCACCAGACCATCTGTCGATCACCGTTGCCCTCAGATGACTGCTTGCGTATTTATACCAGCACCTCGTATCTCCTTACCGCTTTTCCGCTCTATACCGCTTACTCAGAGTATGAGATACCCCAGATCTCGATGATAGTGAGAATCCACTATGCGATACAGGAGAAGTTCACACATCTCGTTTTCTCTGGACCCCGCAACTGTGTCACGGATGACAACGCTTGCACTTTGAGGGAGGACGTTTATTACTATTTATTGCGGCTGTGGTTATCACCGGTATTAAACACCGGATTTGGGTATTGGTTCCCTATGAGATGAGGGGCCGCCACGACGTAATGTTTTCTTCCTTTTCACTTTCCCCGGAATTGGGCGGAACTTGGGAATCGGTGACTCGTAGTGAGAAATTCGTAATTGAGGGTTTGATGCGTCGAGAACAACTAAGTGCAACTATTACTCGCAAGTTGGCTGATAAAGTGCAATAAGGACCAGCGAGGGGATGGAGTGGGGAGAAAGGGAGAGAGAGAAGGATGGAGGGAGGAGCCGAAGGCCAAACAAAAGATACCCGATATGTGCACACGCGGACTTGTTTGTAATTTATACCTGAGGCCAATCGAAATCGCGGGTAGGTGTCGTAATCAGCATTTTTTTAGAGATCCGGAAATATGGGGGAGTCACGTTTTTCTCCTCAGGCTCTGTCCTTTGTCGGGCACGGTTCATAATAGAATTTTTTTTTCTCTTCAACCACAAAGCTTCATTATCACTTGATGCTACTGTATCTCGATTCAACTGTTGCCTTTTATATATCGGTAATTGTAATCAAGATTTTCCGCACAACCTACGAGTACTTGTAACGCAAAGGTTAAGTTGGGCCGACTGGTCCTTGCTGCTTGATAATCCCTCCGACCTCACTTGCCAGACTCTTGGGGCGCTTTATGACCTGTCTGAACGGACAATAATTGGGAGATCTATGACTTATTAGCAGTGCAATAACTTCAGCCCATCATACGAATCTGATTCAGCAGAGGCTAAACCTGAAGCTCCTCCGGGTAACTCATTTTTCTGCCCTCTGAAAGGCTCCTTGGTGCACCATACACGGGCTTTAATATTCGTGTTGGATTATTCTTTTTATACAACTCCCACACCAATACGAATGCTTGAGGGTTTTGGTGAACGAAAAAAACATGATACTGGGTAACGAGCCAAGGTAGCAAATATTCTGTCACGGTATATTCCAATAATTATTATTATTAAAAAAGGCGGACACTAAGAAAGATCTCATCAACCGGAACGCGGGGTGAGCGTGCTCTCCATGGGCCATGTAAGGTAATGCTAAACTTCATGACAGTCGCCATAAGATATCAGGTGTTCGCTCACTCCTTACGACCAATGTTGTGGTATCTTTGTCGGTTTCTGGTTGTTATACGGGAGCATACCGTAGCAAGAAACTTATTACCTTAGTCAATAGCCAGTAAAAGTGAAGATAGGTAGGTGGGCAGGAAGCAACTGCCACGACCTATAATACCGCTCTCTGCCCTCTAGTATAGGTGTTCTTTGATCTGGAAGAAGGGGCGCAGGATGGAGATGTGTATAGAGCATAGGAATGAGAATCACCAGAACCAAACCTCATGCATCCGCCTCACCACTTTTTCTTCCCTTTCCTTCCCTTAACACGGAGGCGGTGAGAGAAAAGGAGTGTACCTACTACAGCCACGGCCCCAACCATCCATTTCCCCTATTCCCTTGCTCTTTGAATTGAGCACACGCAGAGCCTAGGAATAACAAGAGAAGGCTTTGAATATCCAACTCTAATCCTGGTTTGCCAAGTCTAGTATGTATTCAAGCACTAGTAATCTTTCTTAACTTTCGCAACTTCTCAAGATTCTAAGGGTTCAGATGGAGCATTAGGAAAAAAATCTAATGAAAGACATCTGGGAAGAAATGGTCGTAGAGGTGGGGTTATACGGTATTACAAGACAGATAACGGGTCTTGGCAAGGGTTAGGTGTTTGAAAGGTGATCCCCGAAATGCAATGACGCCACATATTGAGCTTATTGTAATGGGCCGGGTAGAACTCCAGCAAAGAGGTGTCTGCTCGAGTCCTCTATCGCGACTCACTTCTATATAAGTGGCTCCGATATTAAAATTGAAAACCCTCCGAACAATTGTTCAGGAGGGGAGAAAAAAGGTATTATATAACAGTAATCTTCCTAAACCGATGATGCATTAACCAGGAGGTATTATCACGAGGGGGGGGGGGGGTTGCTGGAGCATAGTGCCACCAAAACCACCGAATTGAGACCATCATATCGATCGCCCTTCTGCACAAACTGCTGGGATGACATCTTGAAATTCCTTTGCAAACCGACTGATTCCACGCATTATGACAGTCCCAGGTTGGTGCCACAAATGGGCATGCATTTCTTCTCTTCTGCAACTCTGGATCATCGGCGTTTTTCACGACACTAGCGCTCAAATACTCGCAACCGTGGAGGAATCCGGCAAATGCTATTATGTTGGGAGTTCCTATTTGTCCTCTATAGGTAATTGGACAGTCAAGTTGCGGTACTTGAAACTTTTTAGTGTTTTTTTCCTTCCCTTTTTACTTTTTTTTCGAATTTTACTTTTTCTGCCCTTATTTTTACTTTTTCTAACCCCAGTTCAGCCCTTTCGATAATCTGCAGATCAAAAGGCACCACCCCCTTGAAAGCATCTACATACTTATATCCAGTGGGTCACATACTCGAGTAGGCACTTGTCCCCAAGTAATGGGAACTACTTCCGTCCAGAATTGCTCGAGTATATAGCATTGGCGACATCTGATGCGTCTCTAGGATGACATGTGCCAATTGAAATTCTCGCATTCGAAACCGGTTTTTTGGGACCTCGTCTCAGGATCAAGAAAACCCGTTCGCAGGAGTCACTAGAGCTCTTGAACTTGACCGCGACTGTGCGCTTCTCGCGTCTATTCTGACGATGCTGACAACTCATCAATTGTTCGGCGGTGGTTGTCCTCTCCCTTACTTGGACAGTTTTTAGTATATGTATGGTACTTATCTATCCCCTCTTGCCTCTCCAATGTTCCACTTTCCGATTTTTTAATATACCTGTGCAGCCTTCAATTCTCTACCTTGATATACTTTCCTGCTAAGGATATGGACGAAAGATGGCTCAAGCAATGCCTCGACGAGAACATGACGCGGTCAACACTTGACAGAAGAGTTTTCACCTTGGAAAACCATATCGTTAAGATGCGACTGTCCCGCGATGAGAACGGCCACAATGGCCACATGCCCATATATTCCACCGTCAAACAACGAGACGAGAACGAGATTCTAGCCTTGAAGCTCGTACGGGAGCATACCTCTTTACCCGTTCCAAAGGTGGTCCATTCTGGAAATGGGTACGTCTATGTCGGGAGCTGGAAGATAATATCCATAAGAGCAATAACTAACACAAACTGTCGCCTCTAGATTCACCGTTCTCGAGCGATTCTCAGGGGTGACCGTGGACGACAAAGGGACCTGGGAAAAGGTTACCCCAAAGCAACGAGAGGCGATAAAGCTTCAGGTACAAAGCTACATCCAAGAGCTTGTCAGAATCCCTCACCCAAGTTCTGGAGTCCGAAGCCTTATACCGGAGGGGATACTCATGCACAATCAATTGCCCCACCCTGGCCCGTTCCCGTCCACAAGAGACTTCCTGGAAGCTTACGACCGAGAAGATGTCTTTTTTGAATATCTGATCAAGCAGATAGACCCAGATAGCACTCCGGTGTTTTCACATTTCGACTGGTCTCTCTCAAACATCGTCTTGTACCCAAACTTCGACGCTGTCATGGGAGTAATTGATTGGGAGCGCGCGTGCTTCTTTCCGGAGGCCGGGCGGTGTGTTCATAGGATGTGCCACAAATTGCCCGGATGGGAGACGTTATTCGACGGCATGGAGTTTCCAAAAGACTAAGTAGGGGCGGAGATGGCCGTGAGGGTACGGTCGAGTGATGGATAAAGCAAGGGGATCTGTTGATGTTCACAGGTAGGACTTAGGAGGATTGGCCATTCTGTTTTACCTTTTTTTTTTTTTTCCTTGCTACAACCTCTTTTTCCTTCCAATCGTTTTCGGGAATTAAGCTGGACTTAAGCGGGGGCAAATTTTTTTTTAGGGGGAGCGGGGTGGAAAGCACCTTTTTAGGCTAGGATAGAATGATTTTTACGGGTTACCGTAATGGGTGAAACGCCCAGCAATCCACCTCATCGCAATTGTCTGGTTGAGCCCCATCCCTCGCCAGTGACATCTGTGCGTCAACAGATTCCAGCCTCTCATAGACTAGAAGGGAAAGAACCCACGAGTAACCAACCCTTCGTATATGGGATGACATGAGGGAGTACTCATGTACATGCAACATCATACCTGGTCCCACAAAGCACTTGTATATTGAAACATTGCGGGCACTCCATTACATAAAACGAATACCCTCCATCCGAGATTTCCTTTTTCTTTTCCGAGGTCCCGGATTGGGATTGGTTGCGATCTCCGAGGAAATAGACTCTAGCCAGAAGTTCGTATGTGAGGGGTGGAGGAGGAGAAAGAAAAAAGGAAAGAATCTTGTCCCGAGTGTCGTTAACAGTGAATAATGAGCGAGTGATATCTTGAGTACCTCGCTCCGCTTAACTCTACTTGCGTAAGCATTTGTCCCTTTTTTTTTTCTCACGTGGCCCATGTAGGTGCACGGCGTTACGTTACAACAGGAAAGAACATTTTCAACGTGCACGGCCTACCGTGGCCTGGTGAAACGTGACATGGCCGGCCGGTACTCGAGTACTGCACAATAAACATGCCGGTCGGATTTTCAATAAGTCCCGCCATCTGTCGGGAGACAGTGTTCCGGGAATCAATGGGAGGAAGGCGCCGCGGGCAATGGGCTCTGAGAGCATTAAGTCGGGTGAGGCTTCAGGGGAAATGGGAGAGCCAGGAGTGGACAAGGCATGATATAATTGCTCAGGTGTAGGTGCAGGTGCCCCCGTACTCTAACAAATTCCCGGTGTCGATGGGGGGAGGACGAAAAGGGTTAACCGCCAGTGGCTGGGTTTGTTCACAAATCATCACTCGGTTTTGCTAGCACAAGGCTGCGAGAAAGGGTCACGTAAATACCTATGCTTCGCTCTCCCCCCCCCCCC